>PISX010007552.1:0-88168 GCA_004024625.1 Mellivora capensis | reverse complement strand
TATGCTCCACAAATAAGTGAAACCATATGATAATTGACTCTCTCTGCTTGACTTATTTCACTCAGCATAATCTCTTCCAGTCCCATCCATGTTGCTACAAAAGTTGGGTATTCATCCTTTCTGATGGGGCATAATACTCCATAGTGTATATGGACCACATCTTCCTTATCCATTCGTCCGTGGAAGGGCATCTTGGTTCTTTCCACAGTTTGGCGACCGTGGCCATTGCTGCTATATACATTGGGGTACAGATGGCCCTTCTTTTCACCACATCTGTATCTTTAGGGTAAATACCCAGTAGTGCAATTGCAGGGTCATAGGGAAGCTCTATTTTTAATTTCTTGAGGAATCTCCACACTGTTCTACAGAGTGGCTGCACCAACTTGCATTCCCACCAACAGTGTAAGAGGGTTCCCCTTTCTCCACATCCTCTCCAACACACGTTGTTTCCTGTCTTGCTGATTTTGGCCATTCTAACTGGTGTGAGGTGGTATCTCAATGTGATTTTAATTTGAATCTCCCTGATGGCTAGTGATGATGAACATTTTTCATGTGTCTGATAGCCATTTGTATGTCTTCATTGGAGAAGTGTCTGTTCATGTCTTCTGCCCATTTTTTGACAAGATTATCTGTTTTGTGTATATTTTTTAAATGTCCTGGTGTTGTGGGCATTCCTGTGGAAAGGCTTAGTGAATGGTAACCTGGGAAGTTAAGGGAACAGGAGGGCATTATAGGGCATGAGCCTGAGGGAAACTGATAAAATGCCATTGGCGTAAGCCAGAGTGAGCCCTGGGTGGTCCATCCTGCTGGGAAGGTGAGCAGAGCTCTGTGTTGGAACAAGCTTGCTCCATGGGGTGAGGGCTGATTGCTAGATTTTCAGGAATATTGCAGACTGCTTGTCAAATACAGACATTATGAGAAAGCAAACTGCATGAACTCATTGCTAAATAAACTACATTAAAAACCAAGGTAATCTATACTCAAAATTCATTGTTCCTAATTATGTTGCTCTTATCTAAGTTCATGAGGTGAACTGTATTTGTTGTATCTCTGTGGTGGGAGTGTCATTGAACTTGGGGTTACTGTGCATTCCTTCCCAACCTGGCAAACAGGGACGTCCTATTGGTGGCTTGAAAACCATGAGGACTGGCAAACACGACCAAGCACGTCTTGACTTAATATTTGGTGGATCATATAAACTTAATAAAATGAAGGGAAATGCTAAGAATGCAGATTAAATTTAAAGTGTCTCATATCTGCAGGTATTAATTTGTGAAGAGCCAAACTCCTGATGAGATTTTCTTCCATGCTTTGACAACTATTATCCGAGAAGTCAAAGAACTCAGAAATACCGTTGGCAAAATAGTGAAGTTCTGACATATTTGTTTGATTTTTGTAAACCAGCAGTTATGCCACAAGTGTGTTTGCTCATCAGGCACAATCATCGATTGCCTGCAGATCCAAGAATTTGGCAAAAACCAGTGAAAGCCATCTGTGGGAGAATCAATTAGCTGTACGGAACTTATAATAACATGTGTTGCATATGTGTTATTATTTATGGGTTCTGTGCTACACCTCCTTTATAACAGCAGAATTTCTAATAAATATATACACACGTACAAAATGTCTTTCTTTTTTCCTGGGAGTCAACTATTAAGCATTTAACAGAAAACCACAGAAATAACATAACACGTATTTTTAGAGCTACAGAAAATTATGTTGAAATTGTCAGTGAAATCTGGTTTTGGCTGGAAAACAATGAACACTGTGCTCTGGAAAAAATATACATAAATATATATGTAATATATATGCAAATGACATATATATTATATCTATAATGTATTTATAAATTATGTAAATATATAAATTACATATATTTTATATGTAAAATATATGCAAATAGCACCGAAGAATGAGGAGCCGTGACTGACTTCAGACTCATGGTATGGCGGCCTGGGAGGGAGTGGCAGTTTCACAGGAGCAAATTTGGCTGAAGAATGGTTTACGTCTCAATCACATATCTACAGAAAAGAAAGCTATGAAAAGAAAAAATTGGTCTCGTGCAAGAATGAAGACAAGCTTTACATAAAAAAAGCTAATATCACCTGAGCACATGCCAGGTCGGGTGTTTCAAAGGCTGCAACTTGCTAATCCCAAACCCACCCCAGGAGCTGATGATGTCATTCTCTCTGACTTACACAGTAGAACTCAGAGGTGAAGAAAATGTTGTCGCTTGCCCAAATTTACACTGGAAAGGATGGAGACGGAATTCATGCCCAGGCAGTAGTTACCCCAAGCTCAGACTTCAAATCTGTCATGAGAAGTGTTCAGAAAGATTCAACAAAGTTGGGTGAGAAACAAGAGGGCACAGTCTTTGGAGGGCCAGGCACGGTTGAGCTGTGCCCTTCACAAAAGCCTTCATGAGCCTGAAGCTGGGGACATCGGCAACGTCATCCCAAGGAGTGACAGCAGAGACTGGGCTGGTCAGCATGGGAAGAGCAGTAATGAACGTATCTGGATGATCTGAAGAAACAAAGGGGAGCGTGGGCTCACTGACCTCCCACGCCCCCGTTCTTCCTTGCTCTGACCCCTTTCTCCAAAGTAACAGTGACAAAATTCTCTCTCAAGATGCTGCTCAAGTTTCGTTTGTTTTTACTCAAAGACCCCATAACCGTCAGAATTCTAACAATACGGGTCTAGAATTCATGGTCAAACATTGCATACTACTCATCATGTAATATACCACAGGGCCCATTTCCTTTTAAAAAAAAGTCAAATGGAAGGATTTAAGAAACTTTCTTCATGGCTATCAAAATGCTTTCGAAGCTGTAACTGGAGCCTGACTTCCACATTTTACCAGAGCACAAACCATTACTGTCGGTCTGGATTGGATCCTGCCTCTTTCCCGGCAGTCTCTGCCCCTCTTGGATGTCACCCCCGCCTCATCTCTGTGAGCTCTACCTCTCACCTGTGAGCACCGCTGGAGGACCCTGGTGCTTTGCACTCACGGCCATGTCTGAGGAGGGACAGAGGCCATATGAAGAAGGGCTTCCAGGCCAACTGGAATAATTCCACCTGATGACCCCTTCCTATGACCGACAATGGTTTTGGGAGACCATCAGTGGGTGCAGGTCAACAACCTCAAAGAGGCCAAAATGCACGAACTACCATCACTGGGTGTGCCACCCTTTAGGCTGACCACAACCATTTCAAAAAAGCCTTCCATGGTGGGCTTTCTTAACAACCAAACCCTAAGCAACATAACCACCATTCTCTCGGACATTCATCAGACGGAAATGTGCATTTGTGTAAACACATACACCCATCTGTGCATACGTACACATTTATGAATGCATGTGTATGAAAAGAAGGCATCGGGGGCGGAAACAGTAGGAGGTTGCACAACACGGGGCACAGACCTCACTTTCCACAACCTTATCCTTGTACCTTGATTCTAGCTTCTCCAAGGCCAAGTAAAACCCCGTCAATCTGAGCAAAGGTAATGTGACAGGAGCGACTCACCATTGGGCCCAATTTTACTCCCCCAAAATCAGCAGAAAGAAAGGAACATGGGCTTTGAAGGGATGTAAACCTGGAATCCTGTTTTTGTCATGTACCTACCAGCTGAACCAACGCAGGCACATAAGACCTACCGTTTGGAATTCCTGTGTTCTAACGTCATGGTCTCCATAATCATGCCAAGTTTGTCTTCAGTCCCCACAGGTGGAGTTGCTGGGTCAATGCCTCATGGCCCATCCTACCTCTGGGTCCTGGTGGGGCACCAAGGAAAGAGTAGGATCAGTTCAGAGTCAGAGCAGTAACTCTGGGCTGTAAACAGTCACACTGGAGCAAACAAGAGACGGATACAAGTGTCAGCAGGGAACAAACTTTGAAGAGTATGGGCAGGGATAAAGGACGGTTTCTGACGTGTTCCTTTAATTGGAGGTATGGTGCCCCCTCGCAGGACAGGCGAGGTGATAAAACTCCAGAGTGGTCCTGCAGAACCACAAGAGTTGACTGAGATGATGCACATTTAAAATCATGTGGAGCCTCAGAGGCATAAGACAGATTTTTTTCTGGATCCCAAAACAGATCGTTAGAATGTTTCTCCAAATATTTGACTATAAAAAGAAGAGCCTTCGGATGAAATCCGCATCCACAAACCTGTGGTCCAGCTTTATCCCACTGTTGAACTTCCTGTCTTAGTAACAATGTACGCAGAGCCCACCTCGTTAAGCCTTGAGAAGTTGCCTTCCTTGGTCAGGGACCATGCCCCAGCCGTCCTCCAGACCCAGCACACAGGGACCCTGGGACGAGCCCTGGCTGTGGAGAGAGGGGCCCATTGCCTACCAGATATTTCCTGGTGTAAACTCACTGAGAGGAAGAGTCTTCTCGAGAAGTCACCAACACGAGTGGTGCAGACATCTTGATTGATGGAAATGACCACACACAGGGAGTGCAAAAGTGGCGTTTTTCTGCTCTGAATGGTCCTGGGCTCTCCAAATGTAAATGACCTTCAGTGGGCTGCTTTGGCACTTACGCAACAACCACTGGCATTCTCTTGCAATTCAACAATGAATGAAGATAAGTGCAGAGTAGGTAGAATCTACCAGACCGTGTGCTCTCTCCCCGCTTTTGGGGGAACCAGGCCTTGCCCTTCTGTCTCCACCATGCCCACTGATTTTGAAGGATTTCTGCCCAATCCACTGATACACCGAAGGACCGCTCCAGGAAATGCAGTCAGAAAACAGTTTGCTTATTTGGAATGCCGTGACGGTCCTACACTTAGACAGAAATGAGGAGAGGGGAGTGGGACAGAGATTAAGCGACTTACAAATGGAAATTGTACGTTGGCTATCTCTGTGACAAGAATGGATGGGTACCAGCCTCCTGATACTGTCCCTACAGGAAGGGGGTCTTGCACTTGAGAAGCTCACGGACATCTTCCGTCCTTGCTCACATAATGATTTTGCTGGGTCTTCTTGTGAACCAGGAATTTTTAAACTTTATGTAAATCAAACAGAACTCACGTCCCCATTCAGAGGTGGGCTAAAAGCATGGCAGATGTTCAAGTTTTTAAGAGGGATGTCTGGTTAAATGGAGACTAGTATCCCTCTAGTCTTCTTAAAATTACCTCTTAGGATCTCCACACAAATATTTAAATCTCCAGTGCTACGAGAGGTAGCACTTATGGGACATGATCAATAAGGGAGTCATTAAAGGCATGCTAATTAAGGTTATAAATAATTAGCATTATTTGTAAGTTAATTGATCAAATTAGACGTAGTGTATTTCCATTATTGTTTGAAAAAACATAAAGGGATATTCAGACATGCTTTGCTAAACAAAATTATCTTCTCTACAGAAACTTTGCAACACAACAGGCAGGCTCCTTTAAAAAAATTACTTTGAATGAAGACGTAGGCGTAAAGGAAATTTAAGAGTTGTGATCAATTTAAAAAAAATTATTAAATGTCCCATACATGAAATCATAAGCTTCTCATGACCTGAATACATTTTTCAGCCCAAGGGTAAAGAAAATTAACAGGGCTCAGTGTTATGGCCCCTGCTAGTGTGTGGCGAATTCTGTTTATATTACTGTGAATATGTTGCTACTATAGTAATTTCACTTCTGCAGGCATTGGCTTATTTCATCAACATTGTGCAAGCCATTTAATACACAAGAGACCAGAGCAGAGCCAAAAACACCATATAAATGTACTTGCATTAAAGAAAAAAACTCGGTAAAGAAAATTCCATAAACATCTCTGGTGACTTAATGATCACGTTTTATTTTTATGTGGTTTTATTATGTAGTATAAGGCAGGTACTGCTTTCCTGCCAAATAATGTGGCATACTTTTAATTAGATCAGGGGGCCTAACCTTGAGTGACACAGAGAAATGGCACTCACAGGAAAGATGACACACTCTAACTTTCTCCAAAGGAAAAGAAAAAAGAAAAAAAGAAGGAAAAGCTATTTCCGTGGCCTTGAAGTATTAGGGTCATAAACTGATAAAATTATCCAGAAGAGCCTTAGAGACATCAGAATATTCCCCATTTAAGCAGCAATATGTTGAGGAATAAATTTCCATTTTTAGTAGCTCGGTTCTGCTCTTGGTAACCCCTAAAGGGCACGGCTGTTCGATGTATCTTTGTAAAGACAAAATTGTGGCTGTTTACTGGGCTTATTTAACCAGCTAATGTTTATGGCCGTGTCTGCCTCCTAAACACACCAACACTGCCCTCGATGTAATCCCTTCTGTTATTCCTTCCTACAGGGGACTTGGGTAAGGGTCAAGGAGGACGGTATTCTCTAGATGTCCTGGGCTTCCTTCTTTCGCAAATGTATATATTGATAGATACAGCTAATTAAAATGTCTGAAATGAAGTGGAGAATGTTAGAGGACCATTTCCTGATTTCATAGGACAAATACCAGTCTCACTGCCCAGAAAATTACCCTCCAAGAAAGAAATCATGTCAGTTTCTTGATTTACTGAGCTGCAAGTGTCTTCGTGGCGATCACACCACTTTCTTACCGATTTCATAAATAACACTGCAAAAAAGCCTAACTTGTGAACTCAGTTAAAAGTAAATAAGAGCTTATTAATGTCATATGTCAACATAGGAATCCATCTCAGAGAGCAAAGTTTCTAAGTAACCATTAATGCATTTTTATAATCCGGGCGAAGTGACACAGGCATAATTTCTTAGCTGTGATTTCTGTCAATGCATTTAGGAAACTAGGGTCAAAGGAGATACTGTCTAGATTGAACAACAGCCTGTCATCATTTTAAAATAATATATATGATATTTTATTTTAATTTTATATATATTAATGTATAGATGTTATATCTCTTGGATTAGGGAAACAGCAGTCACCTACATGAAAGAAAATGCGTCTCTATAAAAATATATGTGGGGGAGGGATGAGCAGGTGGGGGGAGGGCTTTTAGGGCTGTGAAATGACACCGTGTGATACTGCAACAGTGGGCACAGGTCATTATGAATTTGTCCAGACCCAGAGAACGCACAGCCCTGAGAGCGAGCCTTCCTGTAAACTACGGGGTAGTGACGACGCGTCAACGTAGGCTTTCAGTTATAACAAATGTACCATCAGGTGGAAAATGTTGGTAGTGGGGGAAGCCGTGCCTGTCTGGGAACAGGGCATAGAGGGAGTATCTCTGTACTCTCCTGTGTACCTTTGCTGTGAACCTAAAGCTTCCTTAAAAAATAGTCTAAGGAAACCTCGATGTCACACAGCTCCTAAAGTGGAAAATATCGGGAGTCTGGGTGGCTCCATCATGAGACAAGGGTCCTGGGATCGAGTCTCGCATCAGGTTCTCTGCTCAGCAGGGAGTCTGCTTCTCCCTCTGCTGCCCCCCCTGCTTCTGTTCTCTCTCCCCCTCTATTTGTCAAATAAATAAAATCTTTCAATAAAAATAAAATGAAAAACGCACACACACACACAAGCTTTCCTACCATATTAAATGAAACACGATATTTAAGCAATTGCAGAAGGAACATCTTATGACACAAATATATGTTGGCTTGCCACAACTCCAGACCACCAGTCATGACAACTTCTGTTTTAAAGATTTTACTTATTTGTTTGAGAAAGAGAGAGAGAGCATGCAAGGGAGCACGAGCTGGAGAGCCTCAGGGAGAAGCAGCCTCCTTGCTGAACAGGGACCATGGGATCATGACCTGAGCTGGGTGACCTGAGCCTAATCCCTGAGCCACCCAGGTGCTCCATCTGTCCTGGTGTCTACAGGAACAGGATGCCACTTCATTTGGGGACTCTCCAGCCTCCTCACTCTGACTCCTTCGGCGTGGCTGACAGGGCGGCATGGTAGTATTTCCCTCCATTCCGAACCCTGGAAGCTCAGTGAGCCCCTGTGGTACCTGTGTTAGCACAGCAGGGCATCCAGACCGAACCCTAAAGTGTGACCTTCTACCCAACTAACCAGTCACTTGGAACCTTCCCCTGAGATGTGGTCATAATCCCCATGTTGCTGATTTATGTATCTGTTGTAACATGGCTTTATTTATCCAAATTGAAACATTGAGACTAAATGAGCTACATGCAGTGGTGTGAACTGTTCCTACTTCCCACCAAATGTTGAGACAGTGAGTCCATGAAATTAACCTAACGTGAGATATTCCCTCAAATAGACACAACCTCTTAGAAACCACAATGTCTCACTCAAATAAAGAGGTACGATCATTCATACCCTGTTCACTCGACACAATTCTATTTTTTGATGCTATGTAAGAAAAATAATTCAGAGAAATTCACCTAGAATTACTACCTATGGCCCATATTTTTATCACTTTTAAATCTAACCAGTGATGAAAAACATAATAATAAACCATGCCAGCCATTTGGGGGTCCAAATTTTAAACGGTAAACACTGTTGTGCATGACGACAGACTGTGCATTTTAGGATATAGAATAGTTACTGTATTAGGAACAAAAAACCATCACCTAAATGAAAGAAAGTGTCCTCTCTTCAAAAAGCCCACCCTGGGGAGGTTGCCCTGGTGTCTCTCATTACATATTCTGTTGGATTGTGATGCTTTCTCAGCTTTGGGCAGTAAACTTCTCTGAAATGCCCATACTTTCAGCCTTTGTCGGATAACATAGATGACTTAGTAAATATTTCAGAGCAAAATTGCACAGGTGCAGGGCAGAGGCTCGGCAGATGGAAGGCTGGCGATTCTCAATGCAAAGGAAGTAACAGTTTTTATCTGCGTCTTCTTCACCATACATTTATTGATTTAAAATCAATTCTGTTATTGCTGTGAAATATTATTTTAAGAGGAAGTATGGGTTGAAAAAGAGATCTCTTGAGGAAAAATAACAGATACTAAGCTGGAGTGATACTGAAAGAAAAATAAATACTCCTGAAATCAGTATTTTGGGAAAAAAGGGAAACTTTTTAAGATGAGAAGAAAAGATACAATGAAGATGGTAGCCGACATAAATGAAATAAGGACAAGAAGAAAGCAGAAATGAGTGAACTCTCCCCCCAGGACAAGCCTCTATCAACCTGGTCAAAATGCACAAGGACATCACTCAGCCTCTGGAAACTGAACGATGGACTTACAACAAGTTCAGAATCATCAGTCCAGAAACACTGATGAGAGTCATTGTTTTCAATGGTAGCCATCCTAATATGTGGCTAGGGATACCTTATCCTGCTCATAGTTCATGTTCTTTACATTTGATGCTGTGCTTCCTCTCATGTGCTGACTAGACCACTGTCCATGTTGTTCAGGGGAATGTGTTTTCGAGTCCCATGCCCAGGCGTGGAAACCCTACCACAGCCCCAACCAGCAACCTGGAGCAGCACGGCCAGCCGGTCCCTCTCCCCGCAGCCCCAAGCTACTTCAGAACCACTTGGGAGCCACTGTGCTCTCCCCAGAGAGACACCTTAGGTGAGTAATGAAACTTTGTATGCCTCTTGGCTTATGAGCCCATCTACCATCTCTACATCCAAGTGCAATATTGGTGGGGGTCCAGCCTGGTCACTTGGCGTGCCTAGAACCAACCCCCAGTGCTCGCTGTGTGCTTACTTCATTCTTCTCTTTCCAGCTGCTTAAGATGGAAGATTGCATTTCTAATTTGACACCTTCCTTCTTTTCTAATATAAGTATCTCACGGTATCTCTTTCCTCTAAACACTGCTTTAGCTTCACGTCAACATTTTGACATGTTGTGTTTTCCTTTTCATTCAGTTCAAATCACTTTTAATTTCCCTGGAAGCTGCAACGTAGAAACATGGATGTTTTAAAACTAATTTTGTTAATTTCCAAGTGTTTGGAGATTTTCCTCTTTTTCTGTTACTGATTGCTGGTTTTTGTCACAGTAGGACCAGAAAACATAAATCTGTATGGGTTTACTTTTTTTTTTTTTTTAATTTGCTAAATGTGGTTTTATGGACCAGATCATGGCCTATATTGGTGATTGTTCTACATGCATTTAAAAGTGATCTTTCTCAGGGCACCTGGGTGGCTCAGTGGGTTAAAGCCTCTGCCTTCAGCTCAGGTCATGATCTCAGGGTCCTGGGATCGAGCCCCGCATTGGGCTCTCTGCTCAGCGGGGAGCCTGCTTCCTCCTCTCTCTCTGCCTCTCTGCCCACTTGTGATTTCTGTCTGTCAAATAATTTTTTTTTAAAGTGATCTTTCTCTTAAAAAAAAAAATATTTTGGAGGGAAGTAAACTATAAATGATCAAAAAAAAATTTTTAAAGCCCAAACGTACTGTTTGATATCAAGAAATTCTGCTTGAAAATAGGGTTTCTAAAAAACTGTAATCTAAATACCAGAAAATTCATCTGGAGAAACGGTCAGCAGGCCTTTGCTAAATGAGAAGTCTCACTGCCCAGATCAAGGGGCAGTGTTTCTCCAAGAGCATTTTGAAGAATTCCCTCAAATGGGATAGTTTATCAATCAATTAGAAGATGTGGACTAAGAAGACATTTTATTGACAAGTCATGTTATTTTTCATTTAATTAGAGTTTTTTCCCCCTGTTTTTCCTTTCTTTTTTCTCTCCTTCCTGGAATGAATACATGAGTTATGAAAAGGTTTAGGAACATTGAGTTCAACCTTTCATATTTCTCTCCCCATCTCATTCTTCAGTCCTGCCAAAACAGACCTGAGGTGCCTTCCAGAAAGGGAATTCAGTAGCCTTCCTCCTGAGGATCGAAGGCTCCAAAATATCAAAACAGAATATAGCAATTTGGTGCGCTTCATGAGCTCCTACCCATGCACGTCTTGGTGCTAAATCAGGTGTTAAATCCTCTTAGCTAATCATATGCATGAAGTCAGGTTTGACTCTGTGAATGCTTGGAACACTGTGTAGACGTGTGTGGGTTTGAACCCCCAGCATAAAACACCACATGTGCCTCTTGCATGCTTGTGGGTTTTTTTTGGGTGTTTGTTAGCTAATAGGATTATTCTGTTAGTAGCACTGGTCGAGTTAAACATATTTACTCTTTATTATGCTACTCTACACTTTTCTATTTGCTTCCATGATGCTGTATTACGTCATCCCAGACTCAGGAGACTTAACCAGTGAGCATCCATTTAGTGCCTGAGCTGGAGGGTGAGCCATCGAGCTGGGGCAAGGCTGGGTGGGCCTTCCAGTCTGGCTGTTCCCACTCGCACAAGGGGTTGTGCTTATACAGACCAGGCTTGCAAAGGACTCGGGAAGTCACAGTCTGCTCCATCCTTCTCTTCTACTCCAGAAGGCCTTCCCAGGCAAATTCCCACAACATGGAGCAGAGGAGATCCTCAGGGCGGCTTGAGGTCCAGTCCCAGAGCTGGCACATCACACTCAGCTGGGTGCTGTGGGCCAAAGAAAACCACTGGACAGGACCAAACCTTCTACTCTATCTCAGTTATGTTTGAGGATTGATTTCAACCAAGTAGCCTGATAAATTATAAAAGGGGCAATATATCTCTTGGTCAGGAACTCTGCTTTGTTGTGATAAAGCTCCACAATGAAGAACACAGTTGAAAATAAAATAGTAACTGAACACCAGGTTCAATATATGAAAAAGATCATATTCAAATTGCATTTATATTTTAATTAATAATTATATCTGATATTTATATAACATTTAAAACCAGCATTGTCCCTGAGAGATGCACATGTTGTAACTCATTTCATCTTCATAAGAAGCCCATTATTTGTTACCCTCCACTTTCTAGATGAAGAAATGGACCCGGAGGCAATGTGCCCAACATTATACCATTAACAAATCACTCGGCTGAGATCTGAGCTCAGTCTCTGTACTATGCTTCCTCTTGGTATCCTTCCATCCAAATGACACAAACACAGATAACATAAATAAATAAAGCCGAGACTCCTACCACGATAGAGTATTAGGATTAAAATATTCTACAAAAATGACATACAAGGATAGCTTTGGTTTTCACTTGAGAAAACACGCCATGAGAGGCAAAGAGAATGTCCCTGCTCTAACACCAGCAAGCGGCTGAGCCTCATCCCCAACCCCACAGCTCACAGTTCCTACAACACGGGCAGTGGGAAATCCACAGTGATCAAAAGCTAAAAATCCACAGAGAGGAGGAAAATGCTGTAAGGGAGATTTAGAATAATAAATATAAATTTTAAGACATCAATGAACTGTCATAGATAAATGTTAACAAAAATAGAAACTTTCAATCTGAAACATTAGTACTTCAATTGATGTGAATTTCCTCCAGTAAAGCTTATCATGTGTCTTTATAATCAATCTTAACACAGAAGTTGATGTCGTCAACATCACCTGACGGTATCTAAATTGCAAATTTTAGGTATTTACTCCATAAATGAGGATAGTGGGTAAGGGGCATAAATTTAAATACATACATATATAATATTTGTATCTTTATATATAGTTATATTTTTGATGGTTTTTACAATTACACATTCATGGGCTTCTCTATTGATGTATAATTGTTGGCATACAATTAAATGATTTTTAAGTAACTTTATAGAGTTATACAACTATCACTGTAATCAAGTTTTAAAAGGTACATAATTATATATCCTAGTTCATATCTTTATATATACATTATAAAATATTTATAGATAATATATAACTCATGTATTACATTCATCTATCGTATACTACATATATAAATATGGACCGTATACATGGATAGGTATGTCAGTTTATTTAATATACACATAAGGCATATTATAGCCACTAAGTATATACAACATTTAAATTATTTTTTAAATTTAATTATTCTTATTAACATATAATGTATTATTTGCCTCAGGGGTTCAGGTCTGTGAATCATCAGGCTTACGCATTTCCCAGCACTCACCATAGCACACACCCTCCCCAGTGTCCATCACCCAGCCACCCTCTCCCTATACAACATATGTATTTAATACATAAATAGACCTACCTACACTGCATATAAGGTACATTACTTGGAAGATGTGTTCCCTGCGCTGGGCCATCCACCCCGAGCACCCCAGCACCTTCCTGCCTATAGAAGCAAGTGGCATTTTAATGGGAAATGAAGGCTTATTTGAAACTGCATCACGGCTGACTTCCTGTTACCCAGAACATGTCCACTGCATGAGTTTTCCTGTCCAAAGAAATTACTTCATTTATACTCTCTGTGAACTTAGTTAATAGTCAAAGGGTTGTTGTTGTTGTTGTTTCACCAATTAGGACACCACTCGATAAATGGAAATTGAAAAATAAATGATGTCTTCTGCCCCCATAGAGATCCAGAAGTGTATAATCCTATATCTCAGGCTGATTTCCTGGGTGTACAGAGTGTTCTGGTAGATAATTAGCTCACTTTAGGGGACCCGTTGAAACAGGGTCTCCTACTTCTCCACCATCTTGCTCCCCCAATAAATGACGTCTTAGCCGTGAAGACTAAACCGAACCATAGAGTGGGTTATAAGAAACACAATAGTGTCTCTTACCTTGAGCAAATGTGCATCACCCATGTCTCCTCTCCCCCAGCTAAGGCAAGAGACGATGAGTAAGAGAGCATCACCCCAACAACATGCCTTATAATCATCACTACCATCAGAGCCAGTGTGATCATTGTCACACATATGGTCTTAAACGTAGGCTTTGCGAAGCTGGTAATATCGGCAACAAAGCCAGAAATGCCTGCCTCGTGTTCTGTTGCTTGGCCTGTCTTACGACTGTGTCAACCCCTCATGCTCCTTCTCAGGAAAGTTTCTCCTTATTTAGAATTCTGTCAAGTATCCTATCAGTTTCTTGCTCTGGTTCCGTAAAGGAGCTGCTGTTCATTTTCATGAGTAAATTATGAACCCCCCACCACAACCTGCATTACTAAATTATATGATTATGATCTCCATCAGTCTACTGCACATGTGGCAGCCTGGTTGATTGTCGGAAGTGGTTTTAACTTCCCACATAATCCCATGATTTGATTTCCTGAGAGAATTTTTAACCAAAGCATATACATGCACTCAGGCTTATTATACTAAATGAGTCATTAGATTATGCACTCATATATTTCAAGGAGTGTCTGGAAGAATTTAGGCAAATAACTTCTCTCTTTTTGTTAAATGGTAATTCCACTGTACCATGTAAGTTAAAACACTTACACACAGAAATAATTTTACAGTAGCTTTTGTTTACTCTTTTAACCATAATATCTAAGATACTTCGATTGTTGAAAAATTTCCCATATGTTCTATAATGCACATGTATAGTTTTAATAATCAGAAAAATAGGTTAAGTACAATACTGAAACTATAAAATATGGGAAGTGGGTAGCATTTAACTCATAAATTTGTTTTCACGTATATTTTATTTTACACACAAAGGAAAAATTAACAGACATCGTTCGGGATTGTACATGTCAAAATGCAAGCAGATCAATTTCCCAGATCAAAAAGATCCGGGAGAGTAGGTGGATTCTGCCTCGAAGGCCTGAGTCTTCCTTTCTCTGCAGCCACTACGGCAACTAACCGTGTAATTCCTCTGACGAGACGGATTGTGCTCCTCCACTCCTTGATCTTGGCTTGCCTCTGTCTTTCTTTGGCCAATAGGATGCAGTACACAGGGCAGTGAGATGCCCCAGGACTAGGCCTCAAGGCCGCTGTGTGTTTTGCTTGGTCTGTCTTGCACCTGCCATCACCATGGAAATGCTCCAGGGGAGGCCATGTTCAATCAGCCAAAAGCCAGCAAACCTGCCCCCATCCGAGGGCTCCCCTACCTGTGGCCCTGGGCACAACCATGTGCACACTCCTCCTCCCCTGCCATTGAAGACTTGTGGCTTCTGGCTACATCTGCTGTATCTGCTTGTTATATCATTAGTGATAGATCAGGATACCACGATGAGTCTGGAGTTTGCTACACAGAATTAACAACTTTTGAAAAAGAATGAAAGCTTTGTATCACCTTCAAGGGCAATCTCAATGTTTATTGGAGAACATTATGCTCAATGAAATAGCCCCATCGCAGAAGGACAGATACTGTAGGATTCCACTCATATGAGGCATCTAAACAGCCAAACTCCTAGAAGCAGAGAGTAGAACGGTCACTGCCAGGAACCAGAAGAGGGAGAAATGGGAGGCAGAGTGTCAGTTAGGCCCAGTGATTGATCCTAGGGATGTGCCCAGCAGCATGGGGCCGACAGCTCACACGCTGCACTGAAAACATTTGTTGAGATGGTAGGGCTCAGTCAAAGAGTTCCTGTCAAAGAAACAGAACCAACCAAAGGGTCAGAGGGAGGCTGCTGGTGATGAATAGGTTTATGATGTTGATCGTGCTGATGTCTTCACAAGTATACACAGAAATCCAAACCCGTCAAATCGTAGACACTAAAAATAGTGGGTTTCTGTATCAATTATGTATCAATAAAGCTGGGGGGAAAATCTAAGTCTCAAAGTTCAGAGCTTATTCAGAATTCATTGTTTTAATTATTTTATATTGTTAGAAATCTTGTGGGTATTTTAAATGTATATGTATCTAATCCTTTTTCATTTTTTAAGACTGGACTTCCATACTTACAAATGGCCCTATTCTGCATGCGGTTTTTTATGTTGATGTTATAAAAAAGAAATGCCTACAACTCTGGGAGTTTATCAACCATCTGATGTTTCCTTTGAAAGGAGAATCATTTAATAGTACCCAAGGCATATTGGAGACATAGGCTAGAGCGGACAGAGCTGGACAGAAGTCAAGAGAACCTCACTAGGGACCCCAACTGCACAGCTAACCTGCACTTGAGTGTCTGCTTCGCCTTTAATTCAAGAGTCATAAAACCACATAATGAGGAAATGAAATGGCACGTTATGTATCTTGTTTTTATGGGCTTGAGTATATTTACATGTATTTACTTTTTGCATATGTTTTGTAAACTGTAAAGCACCATATTAACATAAAGTATTACAACCACATGTCCTTCACGAATATATTTCAAGCATTCTCTGCCTTCTGCTTCTCCCACTGACTTTTTTTCCTGTTGTGGTCTGAGCTCTGTTTATCTGGCTTAGTGGTTTTAAGTCTGTGCTAGACATCAGTAGCCCTGTTTCATTTCCTCCAATCCGTGTCCTGCCAACGGACGCACCCTTGGGTGGGTGGAGGAGACAGAGTCACCCCGATGGCGGGCCGACCCTGAGGCCAGTGTGGGGAAAGCAGTGCAGTCCTGGTGAGTGGCTTGGAGACCTGTCAGATGGAGTCACCTGCCTGCAGATGGCCTTCTGCCGACGTCAGAGCTGACTATTGTTTACCTCATTCTTTTGCTTGGAGCCTATGAGACAGCTGAGGTCAAACAGCTGTGGTCCCATGTCTGTCCTCCAACATCGGTGCAGCTGTCCTGCGTGCCCAGACCCCAGGGAATTCTGCGCACATGTTGAAGAGATGGGAGACGCAAGGTCAGACTCCGTTCTTGTACCACTGGCCTTTTAACTGTTTGGGATCAGTAGACTGACCTCGCACTTACTTGTCAGGTCATTCTACAAGCACTTCCATTCCAATTTCCTACATGTCTTTTCTGATTAGAACACCCTATAAACTATGTAGCTTTACATTTAGAGAATCATTATTCCTGAAGGTTTTGCTGTCCTTCACGCTCAGAGATGACATCCGTGACCCAGGAATGGTGGAGCATGTGCTCTGAGCTGTAGAGGGGATCGATCTGTTCTGTGCTGCCCACATCTCAGCATCAGCCCCGTCATCCCAGGGATACACGTCTGTCAATACCTCCTGGGTCTACAGATTCCATACAGCAGAGTTGCACCCCACTTCTTGATTGAGGCCCCGGGTGGGAGACACACTCTGCTCAGCAGCCCAGAAAATATGCACACACACACACTTCATACACACATGCACTTCACACACGTGTGTGTGCATGCACACATGCATGCATGCACATACATACTACACACGTACTACACACACTGCAGGCACACATGTGCATGCACACATGCATATACTACACACACACCTGCATGCACACATACTGTGCACACACTGCATGCACACACTGCATGCACACACATGCATACTGCATGCACACGAACTTCATACACGTGTGTGCATGCACACATGCATGCCCACTGCACACACACTATACATGTGTGCACACAGTGCACACACACACGCGTGCATGCTTACACATCTAAACATTTTCAGAAACAATATTTTTGTTTTATTAAGTATGCTGTTTTCTTTCTTTCTTTCTTTTTTTTTGTAATCTTTTTTATTTGACACAGAGAGAGAGACAGCAAGACAAGGAACACAAGCTGGGGGAGTGGGACAGGGAGAAGCAGGCTTCCCGCCGAGCAGGAAACCCTATGTGGGGCTCGATCCCAGGATCCTGGGATCATGACCTGAGCTGAAGGCAGACACTTAATGACTGAGACACCCAGGCGTCCCATGTCTGCTGTTTTCTATTTTGGTTTCATCCCTACTCTTTTTACACATTGACACAAAGTGTTGATACGCATTAAATTGGTTATTATTCACACTCTGGAAAAATATTCATTTGGTGCAGGAATAAAAACCGCAGAGCCTGTCATGGGTCTGTCCTCCCTGCAAGATACGGGTGGCTGGCAGCGAGCTCAGGCCCTGCTATAGGGGAGTGCTGGGCGGGGCTGCCCTGGCCAGAGGCTGGCCTCTGCCCCCTCACGCAGACCTCTGTGGGCCTGGGGCTGCGCCAGGAGTGGCCTTAGCAGGGAGAGCAGGGAAACCCATCCGTGTGCCACACATGCCGCCTTCCCACAAGCTCAACAGGGGATGTCTGGGGGTCACATGGGAGGCTGAGAAGGACAAGCAAAAGCCTGGTGACCCTTTCAGTCCTCTGCTGCCATCCCATCTGCTCTCGGCTCTTGGGGAACATGTGACACATGTGGATCCAAGCCGGGGAGGGGGGGCAGTATGGAGTGAGTGAAAACTTGAGGTCCTTAGTCTCATGTACCCCAAAGGCCCTGTGGGGAGAAGCAGTGGCTGCCCGTGCCTTTACCACCATAAGCCATAGGAGCTGAGGGCAGACCTTAAGAGGTGTCCTCTGTGTGTGAGAACAAAAGCGGCAGGTTCCACTGTGACGGGCGCATGAAGTCACTCATGTGAGCCCCCCTTTTCAGTTAGCGGCTTGTGGATAAATGAGAGGAAGAGGAGATTCTAAATGCATTAACCATCGATGGAAACAGCATGTACATTAACCATGTGGAAGCATGAAAATAAAGAAATTATTTTAATGGACACCCTGGATATGTGGAGATACTTTTGAAACGCAAACAGCCAAGTTTAGCAGAAGCAAGTGGATGGAGAAACCAATTTCACACCATGAGTTAAAGATAATTTTCCTCCCTAGCAACCAAAAGCAAGTGCAAGTATCTCTCTCTCTAGTATTTTCTTTTGAAAGGAAAACAGTCACAAACAAGGCAAAGCAGCTCTGACCACGGTAGGATTTTTCTGATGCAAAGTTAGCAGTGAAGAAAACATCAATTTTTACCAATATCCACCTAAAAAAATAATAAATAAATAAATAAAACAGTTTCACCCATCACTCACAAATGGCAATTGTTGTGGCAACATTCTATTCAAATTACTTTTTGAAAAATATCTCTGTCACCTAAAATGTAAATGGTGTGGCTTTCTGTTTGTATTCTTTTCATGCTGTGGGAACCTTCCGTAACTCGTAATTTTCGCAGACTAAGGTTATCTCCTTACGTGTGGTAAGCAAACGTGGAGAACAACATATAAACCGGCCTGGTGTTCTGTGAATTCCAGCCACAAGCTCATCCCGTGGGGTGCTTTAAGGAAAAAAGCAAAGTTGCGGGCAGGCTTGTGGGTCCGTGGCGAGCGGCACGCACATGAACCAGAGCTGTGCACTGCAAGACGAGACAATCACATGTGTTCAGCCCTTGAAGGTGAGGAATGATTGATCCTCTCACGGTGCCTGGATGTGGTCATTAGAACGGTACCAGGGAACGGCCTTGAATCCAAGGAGACACCATCCTTGGAGCTGGACTTGGAGACCCCGCGAGTCTCACACCGACTTGGTGTTTACATAGAGTGACTTTGAGGGGGCAGCATGGTGCGCTGGAAAACCGCTCTCAAAGGAGGTGGGTTGGATTAGAATTCCCAACACAACAGAGTAAAGCTTGGGGAATTTACATAAATTTACATAAATCCCGAGTCCCTGATTCCCAACCTGTAAATAATGATAATACTTATCTAGAGGACTGGCCTATCATTTATGTGAACTGTGTACTAGGGAGAAATAAATAAATTGTGACTTTTAGTTGGTTTCTTTGGAATTCCATGAGGTCTGGATAATGACTCTGCTTTATTCTGTCTGATGGCTTTATGTCATCTGATTTTACCCCAGAACATGTGTTCAGCTTACAAATTAACTGACAAAATAAGCCCAGACTCTTGCACTTCTGCTAATAATTTGGATCTGAGAAAAAATTAAAACCAGGGGCAAAATAATCATTGCATGGATGGCCCCAAATTGCCAACAAAATGCACCATCCTCTGAAGTTGGGTGGGTGGGTGGCTTTTCCCCACTGCTAATGTGCTAACTGCTTGCCCAGAGTTGCTTTTGGCGATTCAACACGATTGGCCTTCATAGAAAGAATGAGATCTTGCCATTTGCAACAACATGGATGGACCTCGAGAGTACTATGCTAAGTGAAATGAGTCGGTCAGAGAAAGACAAACAGCGTATGATTTCACTCATATGTGGAATTTAAGAAAGAAGACAAATGAACAAATAAATAAAAAGACAAAAAAAAAAACCCAATAAAAAACAGACTCTTAAATGTAGAGACATGTATCAGTTACCAGAGGGGAGTAGTGGGGAATGGATGAGAAAGATGATTGGCCCTCTTCATGGGGAATATATAATTCTGATTTTATTTTTCTGTAAACAATTTATAGAATTAAAGTGTAAGGGAGGGGTGTAGGGCAAGTGGGTCTAGGGGGAAACCAAGGAAGATCTGTGAACAGACACCCCACTGGCTTGATTCCTGTTTTGGAAGGAAGTTGCTGCAGGAAATGCTGCTCTTTGAACTTCGGTTTCTGCATCTGTAAAGTAAGGGCAACACTTGAGTTTCCTCTTCAAATCAGATGTTACATAAACTGGCTAGAGCATGGTAGGTCCTTCATGTGTTTCCTTTCTTTAATTTTTCCCTTTTCTTGCCATTGTTAGTGAGATAAAATGAGAGAAATTATATATATTTAATATGAACAAATAGAGGGTTTTGACATAAGTATATTTGTGAAATAATCACCACAATAAAACTAATTAACATACCTGTCCTTCACATGGGCACCGTTTCCTATCTTCTGTGTGTGTGCATACACACACACGTGTGTATGTGTGTAGAACACTTAAAACCTGTCCTCTTAGCAAATCTCCAAAATACATAAGAAACTCAATAACGAAACTTAAAAAATAAACAAAGGACATGTACAGACGCTTCTCAAAGAAGACCTCCAGATGGCCCACAGGCATATAATGAAGTGCTCAGCATCACTCATGATCAGGGAAATGCAAACCAAAACCACAGTGAGATGTCACCTCGCACATGTCAGAACGGCTAAAATCAACAACACAAGAAACAACAGGTGCTGGTGAGGATGTGGAGAAAGGGGACCCTCCTGCAGTGTTGGTAGAAATACAGATTGTTATAGCCACTTTGGAAAACAGTGTGGAGGGTCTTCAAAAAGGTAAAAATAGAACTACCCTATGACCCAGAAGTCCCACTTCTGGGTATGGATATCCAAAGGAAATGAAGTCAGTGTCTCAAAGAGAAGTCTGCATTCCCATAGTCATTACAGCATTATTCACAACAATCAAGACATGGAAATGAGCTAAATGTTCCTTGATTTTCCACCGTCTGTCCAGCATCATTGGGATTAGTTGACATGCAACACTGCAGGTTGAAGGTACGTTGTAATGATTCAGTACAGGACATACTTCACGAGCATCATATCCTGATGCACTAGTGACGTTCCCGATGACTAGTGATGTCGAGCACTTTGTAAAAACTTGTTGGCCATTTGTTAGTCATCTTGAAGGCAGGACTAAATTTTTCTGCCAAACTTTTTTATTGCATTATTTATCTTTTTGCTATTGAATTGTGCATGTTCCAAGTATTTTGGACACTAACCCCTTATCAGATATACTGTTTGCTGATAGGTTCTCCCACTCCACAGGTTGGCTTTTTATTTTGTGGGTGGGTTTTCTTGATATGCAAAAGTTTTTTAGTTTGGCATAGACCCACTTGATTTTGCTTCTGCTGCTTGTTCTTTTGTTGTCTTATCCAAACAAACTCATTGCCAAGATTCATGATAGGAGTTTGTTTTTGTTTTGTTTTTTTTTTTTCATTTTCTCCCAGGACTTTTGCAGTTTCAGGTCTTAGGCTTAAGTCCTTCATCCATTTCAAGTGAATTTGTGTGAGTGGAAAAGGACCGGGATTCAATGTCATTCTTCTGCATGTAGCTGTCCAGGTTTCCAGCACCGTTTGTTGGAGAGGCTGTCCTTTTCCCATTGAGTGTACCTGCTGCCTTACCCAACATTAGTAGACCATATATGCACGGGTCATTTCTGGGCTCTGGACTCTGGCCCATGGGTCTATGTGTCCATTTAATACCAATTCCATCCTGTTTAGACTACTAGACTTTCTAGGGTGGTTTGAACTCAGAAAACGTGACACCTTCTACTTTGTTCTTTCTCAAGATTGCTTTGGCTACACAGATTATTTTTTTTGTTCCATAGACATTTAGGGTTTTTTTTTCCTTCTCTGTGAAAAATGCCATTGTGATTTCGATAGGGATTGTGTTGAATCTATAGATGGCTCGGGGGTAGCGCGGACATTTTAGCAATTGTAAACCTTCTGATCTATGAACACAGGTATCTTTCCATCCATTTGTGTCTTTGATTTCTTTCCTCAGATGGAGGGGCAGTCCAGAGCGCACACACCCCTGTGGGGTCAGCCAGCGGGGTCCAGGCTGGCGTTTTGCACTTGGCAGCTGCAGCGGCCTTGGTGTCTGCCGGTCAGTTTCCTTCATGGCCTGCAGGGGAGTAGCCAGGAGGGCAAGGAAGGGCACAGGTGACTGGCATCTGTGAACAGGGCACCTGTGGGGCAAAGGTCCACAGAATCTGCAGGGTGTCCATGACGGCTGTGCTGGCCCGTGCATGGTTTCTTCAACGAGGAAAGATGCTGGGTTTTCTGCAGACAGACCTCTGGGAAGCATGGTGGACCTCGTGTGCGGCCATCTCCATAGCTGGTGTGGGGAGGAAGCCTATGTGTGCAGCGTCCGGGAGCGCTGGGCAAGCTGGGGCTTGCCCACTCCCTTTCTGGGCAAGGAGAGTCATTTCCATCCAGGCATCCCCTCCTAGAGCTGGGCATTGCCAGTGCGGGGATGGATGGTACCGGCAGGCTGAAGCTTCTCTTCCTGACTCTGGTGGGTCATTCTTGGTTTTTTTGTCACTGAAATTTCTTAAATAGGATGCCAGAGCCCTCCCTGAGCTGCCTGCATTCATGGATACCTGTCAATTTGTTGATGTTTGGGAAGGGACAGAGGCTGCCATCTTCTGTTCCACCTCTGGGTAACATCACTCTCCAGGATCCCTAATCCTTTGGCGTCCACGGGATTGAGATTTGAAGGATTCAGTCTTGCCACGATGACAATGAAACCATATGTGCATCTTTTTGGAAGTCATTATCGAATACAGTTATATGGTCAGTTCATTAAACAAGAATACAAAGTGACAGTAAAATAAATATGATTTCCTTGAAGTAAAAATGCATGACAAATTCCCTTTATGTCAAAAGTTCGTTTGCCCAGAATATAAGTTTGGGACACTCCATGTGTCTTTGAGGAAGTCTTCTACACCTGCCTGACCGCAATTTCCTTCAGCAAGTTCCCGTTGTAGCCTCCTTTGTTTGTGATCTCGTGCTCCCATGTTGCTGTTTTATACAGCTTTCACCTTGGCTCTCCTAGTTTCAATCCTCTAAACCTGTCGAGAATAACATCACCTGTTTTATTGTTCCCACAAATTCATATGTAACTCGTAGTTAAATCCAATTTCTGTCAATCTGTCCTTCTTTGCAACCCGTTCTAAATCTCCCAGCCTGTTTTACAAAAATAGGACCTATTGACACCAAATAACCAGCTCTGTGTCCTATTCAGTAGTTATTATAGTCCTGCCAATGTCACAGTACATAAAGATCCTCAAATTCACTTTTCTGGGTGGGACTGGTTCATAGACGTTGGCAAAACCCAAAGTCGTCATCGTCTTAAATTTACTTCATGCCCAACATGAGTTTCAACGACCTGGTAGGGAGCTTCCAAATAGTACTGAGTGTAATGGGTTTCACACTATAGAAATAAATAACTCAACATTTTAAAATTCAGTCCTAAGGGTGGGTGACAAAATAATAAGGAAATCGAAAACTTATTTTAATTCCTGTGTGTGATTTAGCCGATTTGACACACTGTAGAATAGCCTCCAGGGAAACCCGTATGGGAAGGCAGTGCAGATGGCAGCCTTTCCTCGCGGCCATCATCCTGTTTGTAGTGCTAAAGGGACATCAGCACACGCCCCGCTGCTCAGAGCTCCGCGTGGCATGCTCTCTCCTGCGCTTGCCAATTTTGATTCAACAGGAGATTTTTGTTGCTGTTGTTGAATTACTCACACGCTTGCCTACAGGATGGCATCCCTTGTTCACATATTCTCTCACCATGGCTTGAACTCACACTGCTGAGCTGCTGTCCCCACAGTTAACCTCGTGGGCAGCTCTCTGTTCCTTCTGGACATCACCAGACGAATCATTCCAACTTCAACATGGCCGGACATGGACTTAGCATTTTCGTTCTACGATATATTTCCCCCTCTATTTTCCCTATATAAAACAGTCCGAAACTAAAACCATAATTTGTCTTACACACCGTTTTTGCTTGAGTAAGAAACAACACTGCATGGCACTATTTTTTATTTCTGCCCCTTTATTTTTATTTTATATGCCATACACCAGCCTTTTATTACCTTCTTCTGTACCAGTGGATTTTAATGTTGAGAGATTTTTCATTTTCGACAAATGAAGTGTTTTTTTTTTCTTTCTCCAAATTTAATCTCATAGAATGTCAGTATGATGGTGATATAGAGAATTGTATTTATTTGGAAATTTAGAGCATTATCTTTGTTTATTTAAAACATTTAAACACGTTTTGAAATTTAGGGTATTTCTTTATTGCAAGACCAATCAAAGAAATAATTTTTTAACATTCTTAAAATGCTTGATTATTAATTATACTCAAGATAGTCTTGAGTTAATTTTATTTCTAATTACGTATGTATTGGGGGGGGGGCATTTCCTTGCAAGTTTTATTAGCTTTCCTGCAACCTCAGAATGCTTTACAAATAAAAATTTTAGACACCTAAAAAAAGTAGTGATAATACATTTTTGTTTTAAACTAACTGCTACAATGTACATACTTAATTGGCAAGTGTCCATGGAAAGAGAGAAACAAGGATAAGAATTATGAACTAGACTTCAGAAATCATACAAACAAGAAGACAACGAAGGGAAATATTTCAATATTTACAGTGTTAGAAGAAAAAATAAATCACCAAACTAGAGTTCTGTATCTGGTGAAATTGTACTTCAAATATTGAGGAATCATTTTCCCCCCTCAGGAAAATAAAAACTGAAGGAATTAATTGCCAACAGCTCTATCAATTAATTTCTTCTAATTGCCCACTGTTGAATACTCCATCTGACAAGAGCAAAATATACGTTGTTCCCAAGCTCACAGGGAACAACATAACCAAAATAGACCACATTTTGCTTCTAAATGTACCTTAGTAAACTTAAGAGAGTATAAATCTTATGGAGTATATTCTCAAAGCACAATGAAATTAACCTAGGTATCAATAAGAGATAAGAATGATATATGTAAAACCCTTAAATTTTAGGAAATTTAAGAAGACACTATTAAATAACACTTGGGTTAAAAAAATCTCAAGAGAAATTTAAAAACAATTTAACTAAGTTGAAATCAAAAGGCAATGCCTCAAAAATGAGTGGGATACAGCAAAAGCAGTATTAGAGGAAATCCTCACAGAATTAAATGCACATATTAGAAAAGAAGAAATATCTAAAATCAGTGAACCATAAGTGTCCACATTAGAGAACTATAGAGAAAGAGAGATTTAATTCCAAATCAAGCAGAAAAAAAGAAATAATCAGAGCAGAAGTGGATACAATTGAAGACGGAAGTACCATGTCGAAAATCGAGGAAAGCAAGACTTTGTGAAAAGATTAACACAATCGAGAAAACTCCAGCCAGATTACAGAAAAACAGACTGAGGTTAGACCAAAATTGCCAATACTGGCCATGAAGGAGAGCTTATCACCACATCCCAAGGACATTAAGAAGATGTAGGAAATCATATAAACAGATTTATGACCACAAATTCGACAACTTGTACTAAATGCTCCAATTCCCTGACGTTATAAACATAATAAATCAATAATTAATAGGCTTTTGGAAAAGAAGATACCAAGCCCAGATGGATTCACTGGTGAATTCTTCCAAACATTTAAGGAAAAAGTGATGCCAATTCTCTATAATCTCTTTCATAAAATAGTAACAAAGGGAATGCTTCCTGATAGAGAAGAAATGTTAGGGTTTGAAGCCAATGGCCAAGAAGGAATTCTTGAGACGCCTTTGGTTCAAAAAGGCAGTTTTATGAAAGCACAGGGACAGGACCTGTGGGCAGAAAGAGCTGCACCGGGGTCATGAGGAGTTGCTGATTAGTTACTTTCAAGTTGAGAGGGGGTTAGGGATAGTGTAAGTCTCTAAGAAATTTGGAAACAAGGTTTCCAGAACCTTGAGCGGGATAGCTATTGTTGGAAAAGGTCATTTTTTACTGTCTAATAAAACCTTAGTCATGAGACCCTTCAGATATATATTGGTGGGTCATATGCTTGGGGGTGACTGCCAGCATATATCCTGGGGGAGTAGAGATAAAGAAAGTTTCCAGAGGAATTTGTATATGTTAAAGTGGATTTACAGGATCTTGGGGTTGGGCTAAGATTGCCCTTTGCCCTTAGCAAAGTATTAACATGGGGGCAGCTGGGTTCCTAGAGGAGTATCCCTCTGCCTGTTCCAAGGACTTGTCAGTGGGCTGGAGGTGCTAAGGAAATTCAGTTTTTCTTTTGCCTTTGTTTCCACATCACTTCCCAGAACATCCCTTGATGCCAGAATTAGTCCCAGATCAAAACAGGACAAAGATATTACAAGGAGAGAAAACTACTGACTAATATCTCTCATGAGTATAGATGCAAAAATCCTCAACAAAATATTAGCAAATCAAATCTAAAATTGTATAAAACAAATTACACACATGACCAAGTTGGATGCAGTCCAGTCTGCAAAGCTGGTTCAATGCTCAAAAATCAATCAGGGTAAGCCACACATGGACAGACTAAAGGGAAAAGTTATATGATCTTATCAATAGAAGCAGGAAGCACTTAACAAATGCAATACCCATTCATAATAAAAAACCAAACCAAACCAAAAACACCTCCTAGCAAGCTAGAAAGAGAGGGGAAACCTCCTCAACTAGAAAAAGAATGTCTAAAAAAACCCTTACAGCTAAGTTCAAACATAATTGTGAGAAACTGGACTCTAGCTGATATCAGGAACAAGGCAAAATGTCTTCTTGGACCACTCCTCTCCAGCAACATACCACACACTCCAACAAGTACTAAGATTGTAGAAGAGGTATGTATATTATGAGGGAAAAAAATAAATCTGCTTTTATTCATTGGTAACATGATTTCTTTTTTTTTTTAAGATTTTATTTATTTGACAGAGATCACAAGTAGGCAGAGAGGCAGGCAGAGAGAGAGGAGGGGGGAAGCAGGCTCCCCACTGAGTGGAGAGCCCGATGTGGGGCTTGATCCCAGGACCCCAAGATCACGACATGAGCCGAAGGCAGAGGCTTTAACCCACTGAGCCACCCAGGTGCCCCGGTAACATGATTTCTTATATAGAAAATCCTTCAGATGAACCAAAAATCTTCTGGAAGTGTGGAAAGCTTGCAAGATTCATGGTTAATATGTAAAATTTCATTGCCTTCCTATATACCAGCAATGGACAATTAGAATTTGAAAATTAAAAAGAAAAATTCTATTTATAGTAATGCTCGTCCAAAATTCTTGAGTATAGATCTGACAAAATTGTTTTATGCACAAGGTTTAAATAAGGAAAACCAGAGCAGTCTGTTTAAAGAAATCAAAGCAGATCTACATAAATGGAGTAATATTCTGTTTCCATGGATTGAAAGACTCTATATTAGTAAGTTGTCATTTCTTCCCAACTTGATCTATACAGTCAATGCAGTCTTCATCTAAATCCAAGCAAATGGTTTAGTAGATCCTGACAAACTAAAGCTTAGAGGAGAAGTAAAAAACCAGAAGTCAAAAACCAGTCAAAAACCAGAAACAGCCAACACAGCACCAAAGACAACAGTTGGAGAACGCACTATCCTGGTCAGGACTTAATTCTCATGCCACATGATGACGATGGGGTGGCACTGGTGGGAGACCCAATGAACCAGTCATGAACGAGCCCAGACACGGAACCTCCAGAAACACACTCGGCTCATCTTGAACCTGAAGCATGAAAAATCTGGTCTTGTATGGCGGCCGCACGGTGTGAGAGCCTGTCATGGGCAGGAGAGAGGAAAACCA
Source organism: Mellivora capensis (assembly GCA_004024625.1). Classification (NCBI taxonomy): domain Eukaryota; kingdom Metazoa; phylum Chordata; class Mammalia; order Carnivora; family Mustelidae; genus Mellivora; species Mellivora capensis. The sequence continues at coordinate 60,424 of PISX010007552.1, read as the reverse complement.
GCTTTGGGCTGCAAGGACTACCCCTGCTTCATCTATGCCCAGGGCCAGTTTATCCTTTCTTCTCCCCACCCCCTGCCCCCACTAAGTATATAAGCTGGTAAGTGTTTTTTCTCCTTAATCCAGTTTGGCGCATGGTTTCTGTAAGTTTCCATGGGAAGAACCCTAATGGATGGATGGAGTATTCGGCTTTTAAGAGGCATGTTTGTCTTTCAGGTTTAACACCTTAACACGAATGTACCCACCCTTCCAAAAAGACCGAGAGAGACTAGGTGCGACTTTCATTACTGAGGGCTACTTAAAGTAGCTCTTTACAGGTGACCTGTACCTCCTTATTTCCAAGACTTCATTCATCAACTTAATACACTTTTATTAGGGGTGCCTGGGTGGCTCCGTCGGTTAAGCATCCAACTCTCGGTTTTGGGTGGGGTCATGATCTCAGAGTCGTGAGATTAAGCCCTCCATTGGGCTCCGTGCTGGATGTGGAACCTGCTTAAGATTCTCTCTCTCCCTCTGCCTTCTGCCCTTTTGCACTCCCCTTTTAAGTAAATAAATAAAATCTAAAACAAAAACACAAAACCCTTTTATTGAATCTCTACGATGTGTGAAAAAATAGGGACACAGAGCCACCCAAACCAGGTCCTGGTCCCCCAAACTGTGACATCTCAACTATTTAAATTATGTGCTATTGTGAAAGTGGGCATGATTGCCTGTATTTATAATAAATAGTACCTATTCTCATGGTTTTGGAGGGAACTCTTCTTCACGTAGTCGGAGGATCATCACTTACTTTTTCTTGGCTTGCCAGCTTAGGGCAGGGAAGTGGGGGAGTCCTACCTGGGCTGGAGCCCCTTTCTCCATGCCATATGGCATCTCTGATACGGGGCACCGCCAGTCTTCTGCAAGTGAATGTTCTTTCTCTGTGGGCGCACTAGCCCCGTGACGCTCCAGTGCTGCTCACAGCGCCATGTGTGTTCCCAAACCATGAGTCATCACTGCATTGTGATAGAAGTGAGGACTGTGACTGTAGAGAACTTTTTATAGTGACTTGAGAGAGTAATTTTATGTCTGCTGGATTTAAGAATAAAAATGTTGGTCCATGGGATGCCTGGGTGGCTCAGTTGGTTAGGCAGCTGCCTTCGGCTCAGGTCACGATCCCAGCGTCCTGGGATCGAGTCCCACATCGGGGTCCTTGCTTGGCGGGGAGCCTGCTTCTCCCTCTGCCTCTGCCTGCCACTCTGTCTGCCTGTGCTCGCTCATTCTCTCTCTCTCTCTCTGACAAATAAATAAATAAAATCTTTAAAAAAAAAAATGTTGGTCCTGAATTTTTATGCTGTTTTATTTTCTAGTATTTCCTTTTTATTATATTGTACAAAAGTATTGCTCTGTAACAGATTGGAAGTAAAAAATAATAATAATAGTGTAACTGGTCCTTCCTATGAGCATTTGGAGATAGATGACTCTGGACTGTCTTCTTCACTTGGACAGAGACTGGTTTATGTCTTAGGTCTACTTTCAAAACTTACCTTTTATTTAGTGGGTTAGGTTTGTGTGTAAGCATGCTAGTTCCACTTGACCTCTTTAACCAGAAACTGTTTGTGTGTGTCTGGGGGTGGAGAGTGTCAGGATTTTAGAAAACATTTCTTTTTGCTCTCATAGTCTGATGATAATATTTGTATTATTTAATAATTAGAAAGCACTTCAATTCTAGGTAACAAGGGCATAGAATTATGCATAAAGTAGCAGAACACAGGTCTGCCGAGGGGAACTGAGAATCTTTTCCATATTGGAGATCATAAGTCTGAAGGTTTGGAACCCAGCACAGTGTTAATGCTCAAGGCCCAGCTATGACAGAATGGCCGATGCATCTTTAACACCCCAAGCTCACCTCGGTTCCCTTCTGTCACTCACTGGTCAGCGTAAGTGAATCAGAGCTCCCACTGTCCGGCTGAAATCTTCAGGGGTCATTCTTGGCCCCCGAAACTCTAAGACATGCAGAGTTACGTGGTTATTTTATGTAAGGACACTGCAGCACATGTGAAGCCTTTGAGGAGAGAGCTGCCTGTGTGTGTGTGTGTGTCCCGTGTCATTTGTGGTGTGAGTGTCTTCACACAGTCCTCCCCTGAGCCAGTGTAACCAGACTGAACGCTGGCCCAGCAGTCCAGGGCGCTCCCTTCCATGAGCTCCATCACTATAAATCAGTGAATTGCTTAACGTCCCAGAAATTTCTAATCCACCAAATGGAGGTATTTGAAATAGTAATTGGTGCTCTTAAAAGTGAAACCTTCTTTCAGGACAAATAAGAGCAATCTCTTAACTGTGTACGTCTGTTGTAGGAGGGACAGGGACGGAGGCGGTCCTGGTGTTTAGGTGACAAATGGTGCGTGTCACTGGTTCAATGAGGAAGCCAGCGGCAGAAGTGCGACCTTGGACAAACTTTATCTTTGCTGGCGGAGCAGAACTGTGGCCATGGCCAGTCTTTTTAAAGAATGATAGCAGGAAGCAGAAGCCTGGTGTTGCTATTTCCATATCAATACTCGGGCTCTTTCAATGATAAGGAACTTCAAATTAATGCTTGGGTCAGGGATCTGGAATCCTATAGAAATGGCTGCAAGAGTCTTATTTAACTCAACCAATATTATGTAATATCAAAGTTTAAAAACTTGGTTAATGGCTTTTTGAAATGTTCCTGACTGGATTTAGGGAGATAAGAGGGTGAACTGGGGAAGAAGCGTAGGGATGGCGTCTCCCAGTGAAGAAAGGGCATCTCAAGGAGAATGTGTTTGTGATTCAAACTGTGCTTTCGATAATATAATCCTTGACAGGGGAAAAAAAAAAAAAAAAAGCTGCCCTATACTTTTTTCTCAATATATTATTAAGATTCTGCATTTTAATTTATGCATGGCAATCACCTATGAATTCAGACTAATTGAAGAAAAGAATAGAGAAAATTAGTCAAAGTTTAAATTTGATAATTTCCCAAAGACCTGTATATTATTATACATATATGAAGTATCAGGATTTAGGATAAAATAAGTATGCTTCTACTTCCTAATTCCTTTAGATGGGCTCCAATAGAGGTAAGAATGATTGGTAATTAGCATACCACTATTTTTATGTAAATGAATTCTTCTAAATGCTTCTAAAAACAGTTCTTTTCTCAATGTAGTTAAATTTATTCCCATAGTCTTGTTTATGTGATTTATTTCTCAGAGTAAACCCTTTATTCACATTTAGAAGAATCCCAACAACATCTATGCTTTAGTCTCTAGATTAGCCCTGTATCTGAAGTATAAAATCCAAATTAATACCTTTTTGTTGTATTAATTTTGCAAATTACATCATGGATGCCCTTTTGTTTCATTAAAAGATATGCTTATGATAACCTGGTGCAGATAAATAATGATTTCAAGATGCTAAAAATAACCAGGAACCTTCCTATAGGTTTTAAACACCTACAAATAAAACATGTTTAATGTAGAGATGAGCTCCAAAGACAGGAAAAGAAATCTGTAACATCTCAGAAACGAAGGTAAAATTTAAGCCAGAGATACAAGCATTTGAGTTGGTGCTGCAGGTGCTCTGATGGGGGAAAGATGCCTGAAGGGACTAGCAGGGATTTTTAGGAATGTGGACTCAAGGGCTCATAGTTTGTTACCCCAGATACCAAAAGAGCCGAGCCTGGACAGCAGGAAAACGGGGACAAGCACAGGGCAGCCATTCCGTAGGCAATACTGACTATTTGGCATGGGGAAGTGGTTCTCCCTGAGTGAATCCAGAACCCGGGGAGGCTGCACCTTTAGTAGAGTGGTGAGAGGAAGCATCCCACACCGACACAGGAGGAGAACAAGACCCAAGTTGAGAAAAATCAGCATCGGTCACAGATCCTGTACCATGGATTAGAAAAACAAACAAACAAGAACATCTAAATCCTCCTGTTAGGTCCTTTATTAAGTGAAACAAGACTGAGACAAAGAGAAAGTTATTTAAAGCTTTAGTTTATGCTAAGTATTAGAAATCAGACTGATCGGTCAGGGGAACGAGACTGAAACAAAGTTAAAGTTATGCAAAGCTCTATTCTATGCCAAGCATTAGAAGTCAGACTGACCGGCCAGGGCCACCTCCGAAGAGAGCGACCACCCCCAGCTTACAGGCTCAGAAATTGACTGACCAGTCAGGGCCACCTCCGAAGAGAGCGACCCTTCCCCAGCTTACAGGTTCAGGAATTGACTGACTGACCGGCCAGGGCTGTCTCCGAAGAGAGCGACCCTCCCCATCTTACAGGCCACCTTTTACTGGGTGAAACGGCAACCCGTATATTGGCATCTCAACCCACCGGGTTTGTGTGTCTCTTGCTGATTGGCTCGTTCCATCTGGTCTGGTGACGTGTTATTCAAGATTACCCCATAGGAACTGTTACAAACAGTACTTTCCAGGAAGGCTTCATCCGTTAACATATTCAGTGTGAATAATAAGATCGTCGTCCTTTCCAAGATGGAGTCATTTAGGCTTGAGCAAGACCTTCTCACTGTTACAAACAGTACTTCGTACGGATTAGATGTCTCCATCTGGCCTGTCTCGTCCTTGTATTCTGGGCTCTGTTATCAGGAACTGGCCGACTACATTTTACTGGCTTCCCAGACTTGTTTCTAAGTGAGTTTCTCTGGGGGGGAGTCAATTTGAGTTTCCTGCAGGAACAACAACATGGCTGTTTACCCAAGATGGAGTCGCTCTGGCTAATCAGGTCCTTACACTCCGGAGATGCGTCCCACAGCAGCAACGACAAGGACAACAGACACGCTGGCTGCACCAGAGTCAGCCTCGAGGACACACATGGGAGACAGGCTCAGGGCTGCCGGATATTACAACAATAACCAGAATGAGGGGCGGGGAGGGGCTCCTCCAGGACCCCCAGAGCTGTAGACCAGGTGCAGAACACAGTTTAAGAAGTCATCTTGGAAACATCCTGAAGAGCGCGGAAAGCACTTGGTAAGGGCGGCGGAACCGACGCCCAGGCCCAAACTCCCGGGCTGCGCAGCTTGGCCCGTGGGAAGCCTCCGTTTCTACTTCCCTTTGGAGGGATTAGGAAGTGCTCTGGCCCGCCCCACACCACTGACTGAACTCCGGGAACCGAGGGTGTCCCTTTGTTCTCAGTATCCGCCTCTCCCATCGTTTGACGGGTGCGTCCCCGGGTGCTCGTGGAGGCCCCAGGTAAGGGATTTGGAGCAAGGTCACCAGCGGACGGGAGGCCGCCAGGGGAGAACCTGTGACTGCACAAGAAAGCGCGGGTCCTGCGTTCCCAGGTCATGCGAGTCAGACCGCATTGCAGGACCCAGAATACTGAAATGGGAGGCTGCGGTGGCGGTGCCTCCAATCACAGGGCGGGACGGGTCACCAGGGACTAACCGGAGGACAGACCACCTGCTGGGGCCCGGAGGGGGGCAGGCTCCGGGGGCCCCAGGACCCACCCACCGTGATGCCATCAGGGGCCTGCGTGCAGGGAGCCCGGCAGCAGCTGGCAAGTAAGGACGCTTGTCACTGCGCCTAACCCACCCTGGAGGGGGCCCCGGCAGCGGGCAGGAGCGCAGGTGCGGCCGCTTGTGCTTGGAAGGAGCTACCGCAGGCTGTGATATTATCAAGCACACTAAAAATAATTAAATACATGAAGTTTTTTAAAATGCCTTGAAAAGAATAGAACATGTTGAAAGGAAAAGGAGAAGGGTAAACTTGGGAAGAACGAAATCACTAAAAACGAAGTAACGTTCTCTGAGTTTCAGATCGTTCTGAACGTTTCTGAACGTTCAGCGCTCAGAGCAGAAGGGGCGAACCGAGGCTTCCTGCATCCTCCCACCCGGTCCTGGGTTCCACAGCCCCTACACCCACAAAACCTTCTCACATGCACGAAGCTGGAGGTGGGACAGGAGAACTTGGCTACATCCAAGAAATGACTGGGAAGCCTGTGCCTCCAGCCGCCGGGGGAGAGGCCCGTCTCCACTCGAGTCCTGCTCCCTAAGGTCACGGGGCAGGTGTCATGCTGGTGTCGGTGGGGAAAATGCCACATTTAGATCATGTTCTGTTGACTCAATCCAAAAGTAGCAGGTGTCTGGTGTATGGAAAATACAGGTAGAGCCCAGCCGGATGTCCATTTTGCTCCGAATGTTTAGGATTTTCAAAGGTTCCCCCCTTCTCTCTGTTACTTTCTTTCCTCTTTTTTTAATGCAATAGAAGGTTCAAGGGGAAAATTCCTCTGAAAAACAGGTGCTTTCATTCTTCAGGTCAGTTCTGCTGTTAAAATATATGAAAGACAACATGGTTCAAGAGGAGGACAGGCCTCACAGCGAGTTCTCACCTTATCATCAGGAATTGTGCTAATGAGGGAGCTCGGGAAGAGTCTCCAGCCCCCAGTGAGAGTGAACGCAGGGCCCTTCGTGGGAGCCCAGCATTCCGGGAGTCAGGAGAGTTGGAGGAGAAGGTCACGTCACAAGGGCGAACTCAGCGTGCTGTAACCCTGTGAGATATGTCGGGAAGACAAATGAATTATATCAAATTCAAGCCCAGAAAGAGCTGATGCTGGCAGAAAAGCATTGATAATGGGGAAAGTGTGATTAAAAAGAAAGAAAGAAAGAACTAAAGCTTTTTCAGCTACACTAAAACGCAAAAGGAGAAAAAGGGGGAAAAAGGTGATCCACTCCTTGGGGCAGATACAATGTCAGACGATGCAGTGAGTTTGCTTGGTCTCAAAGACTATGAGACAAAGTTGATTCATTCTTCTTCTCTATGAGCAACAATTATTTAATGACCAAACGATAGTGTGAAAGCAGGGCCTGACCTGGATTTGAGCCCTTCCTATGCTGTTCTGTTTTCCACCTTATGCGCCAACTTGGTTAACTTCTGAACATCGGGTTTTTAACCCCATAATTTTTGTTGTTGTTGTTGGTATTAAACCAGACTATTCCATGAGATTGTTGTGGGGAAGAAAATTCATATCCAACAGTTCCTGGTGGCAACGAACAGTGTGGATTATCAGTGCTGTCTATCCTGCTGTCATCCTGGCGGAGAAGCTCATTCTTTAAATGCCGCACACCGGCTCCTGGACTGTCAGTGGAAACTCAGTCTCGACTCAGAGGAGGACTCTCTAGGGAGAGGACTTCACTTAACTTAGGGCAGATTTTATGTATTTATCAAATTTCCCCTGTTACACTAGAAAATTATAGCTGTTATTGCAAAACCAGTTATAATAATCATTTTTGAAGTCATGCAGTGAAGGGAAAACATGAAAGTATGCATTTTTATTTTCAAAGGGCAAATTTAAAGAATCTACCATATCCAAACAGATAAACTGGAGAATGATCTCAGGATACTTTCAGGGCTTTTTCCTAAGGGGCATAAAAAGGAAAGCAGGGAGCAGACATTACTCTGTCATTGGTACAGGAACAATCCATCTAAAGTCACTTTTTTTTTTTAACGTAGAACTCCAGAAGTTCAAGAAAATGCTATAGACATTGAATATCTTCCTTTTTTTCTCCTTAAAAATTCATTTCACCTTTTCTTGCCGATGCTGAAGCACATTATTAACTTGTAGAACAAAATCATGCAAAGAGTTTTGATGAATGCAACCCTTTAAAACAGACAGTCAGTTTCCGGCGCAACACTGAGAGGTGATGTGTTCGTTCTATCTTCTCTGCACTCATGTCAGCGATCTGATAAAAATATGAAGGCTGGCTTTATCAAACATGGGAGTTATAAAAAAAAAAAAACCTGTGCTAAGTCATATTCTGAGAACCATTGTGACCTTAATGGTTTAAAATTATCTGATTCAATATGAAAAATGTAATAATTAATGAAGGGGAAATCTGTCATTTTTCCACCCAGAAAATGTTGTCATTTAAATCAAGGGAAACAAAAAAAGATATTTTAAAGATCCAGACTGTTTCTGAAAAAATTATGAAGGGATGAGATCCAGTAGGAAGGAACACGTTAAGTGCAATGAAAAATAACACAGACGGGAAGTTTAACTTACTATTACAATATGCAAGTAATTATGTGTTATTTGGAAAGTCATCCTAGGAAAAAACATATTTTTGCTAATATTGTCTCTTGAAGACTTAGAATTTTAAATGGAGCAAATGTAGTAAACACTTTTTAATTTTTGGATGTCAGACACACATTCCTGATTTCTAGAAAAATATCTAAATTTTAGGGGGAAAATCTGAATAGAGAAACACAAAACCTTTACTTGAAGATTTAATTTTGTAAGATGTCAGTTTCTGTCAAATTTTTAATGCAAGTGTTCCCCCATTATCTCTTGAGACTTAAAAAAATCTGATGAGGTGCTCCTAAAATTTAGATAGAAGAATAAATGTGTACAGACAAATAATACAGTGCTCACCCAGCCACAGCATAGTAAGGGTTGGCCCTAGCAGCTTCCACAGCACATTATAAAAAGAAAGATGGGGGCGCCTGGGCGGGTCAGTGGGTTAAATGTCCAACTCTTGGTTTTGGCTCAGGTCATGACCTTAGGGTCACTGGATCCAGCCCTGCACTGGGCATGGAGCCTGCTTAAGATTCTCATTCTCAGAGTGCCTGGGTGGCTCAGTGGGTTAAGCCTCTGACTTTGGCTCCGGTCATGGTCTCTGGTCCTGGGATTGAGCCCTGCACTGGGGTCTCTGCTCAGCAGGGAACCTGCTTCCCCTGCCCCCGCATGCCTCTCTGCCTATGTGTGATCTCTCTCTGTCAAATAAATAAATAAAATCTTTTTTTAAAAAAAGATTCTCATTCTCTCTCTCCCTCTGTATCTCCCCACCATGCACTCCCTCTCCCAAAAATTAATTAGTTGGGGCACCTGGGTGGCTCAGTGGGTTAAAGCCTCTGCCTTTGGCTCAGGTCATGATCTTAGGGTCCTGGGATCGAGCCCCGCATCGGGCTCTCTGCTCCTCCTCTCTCTCTCTGCCTGCCTCTCTGCCTACTTGTGATCTCTCTCTCTCTCTGTCAAATAAATAAATAAAATCATTTTTAAAAATTAGTTAACTAATTAATTAATAAAACAATTTAAGCAGTGTATTTAACTTTGGAACACATGAGTAGGTTGGTAAAACTATTTGAGACAGAATCATGTGTTCTAAGAAACCGGAATATTACAGAAATGGCAGCATTAAGTCGATGAAAAATATCTTAAAAAATTGTTGAGTTGATTGGTTATTCACTGAGAAATACAATTCCCAGCCTCTGGCAAAGCACTTGTGTATACGCACACACACACCTTATTCTGGAGACAAATACCAAAGATAAAACTCAAGTCTTAAATGTGTAAGAAATATAGAATATACATTTATGATTTTTTTAATGAATAAGTTCTTAAAGTGACAGGAAATCAAAACGTGTATATATATATATGCATATATATATGTGAAAACTTTGATATATTTCACTAAGTTAAATGTTGAAAAAAGATAATAATCAAGGTCAAAATCAAGTATCAACACTGTTGGATAATTTGTGTACAAGATAAGAGTTGTTGCAAATGTAAATTTTTTCCAACAAATAATATCTTCCAAAAGTAGAATGGGGGGAAAAAACCACACAACTTTAAAATACCAAGTTTGGGTTGTCCTATGGAGAAGTGGGTATTTTTATAGACTGTGAAGAAGTAGTAAATTAGTATAGTATTAGGAAATAATATGTCTGGTCTGCTCTTCCTGGTGTCATGGGAGAATGTCATGAAGGAGAAAGCACTATTAGAATGTTGTAGTATTAGTTCAAAATCCACTAAAAAATGGGTTGAAAAAAATACCTTTAGTAGATACATTTCAAATTTAAAATGTTTATACTTGATCACCCAATATCTGTTTCACAAGAATTTTCCCACGTTTATCTCAAGAAACATTTGGTAATAGTCTCAAAAGACATTTACACAGATGTACATTTTGGTAATCATGAAACATTGAAAAGAACTTTAAAAATCCATCACAAGAAAGTGTCTGAAAAGAATTTGCTATGGATGACTGCTCAGTGAGTGAAACATAGGGGTGTGTTTGCATGGACTCCTAGATGTAGTGAAATTAAACATCATGGAGAGGTGAAAAGCCAAGTGTAGGACTTTCCTGCCCAGCGGGCAGGGAGCTGGAAATCCTCACTACTATCTTCACCAGAAAAACACTGACAAATAATCAACCACCACCCCCAGATCCATCAGAGCATGGAGGGCCCAGGGAAAGCAGTGGCCCCAAACTGGAAGTACAGGAGAATCCGGGCATTCCAAATCGCTCGAATCATGGGGTGGTTCTGGTTACAAAACGTTTCCAACCCACTAAGCATCATGGAATGCTTCCCCCAACAAGCCCTGTGCCCAGCCGTCCCCATGCATCTCCTTGCACGAACTGACATATTTCCATGTAGGGAAATGCTTATGGAGATTTATTTGTTGTCAAGGAATCAGGAGAATGATGTCCGGGGGAAGCGGCTACCATCTGCCTTCCAGCCAAAGGGCTAACTCCTCACTTCTTAGAACATTTATTTGTTCTGTCGCCATTCCTGTGGCTTTTCACAAGCAAATTCTGACAAGTAAATTATTGATAAATTGCTAGCATGCTTGTGAGTTAATTTATTCAAATTCACAGACAAGTGGGAACTCACAGAAAAGATGAGAGTGGCACAAGATTTGGGGGTGAAGGAGTCGTTTTGTCTCTGCGAGCTGGCGAGGAGCAAGTGAGGAAATGCTCTGCCTTCTCTTCCTGTTGCGAAGCAGGTGTCTCCTATCTCGATTTCCTTCCCACTTCCCGAATCCGTCTAGGAGGTGTCTTATGGGTCAGGCATGAAAGGAGTGTGGGCTTCATCCTCACGTTGGAACTGCAGGCAACTCTCGCAGTAGCTGTGGGCGAGGCACCTGCCTTCCCCGGTCTGGGGCCCCGGCTCCCTCTGCTCCCACCGTGGAATGACACGGGGGCCTGGTGATCACTTTGAGTAGACGTTTGCAGTGCGTAGCTCCTAATATGTGCTTACAAAAATCAACCCTAATGACCTAGGGGTGCCATTTGCATTTCTATACCCAGCTAGGGCTGTCGGGACCTGCTCTTACAGATGCCCAGTAGACGTCTTCATGAAGTTACCACCCAGAATCCTCCCATTAGAGGAAAAGACGTCCTCATTTCAAACACGTTGATTCTAATGACTTCACCATTACTTGCCTTGAGGCAGAGTTGCCTTGTGGCTCCATTTCACACAAGTTCACAAGCAAGCCTGAAGCCCTACGTCTGAATGATTCTTCAGTTTCATCTGAAATGTATTTTACATGATTACTTCTGCACTTACATATACGTCCGTCTAGACAGGACTGAAAACGATGCACTCCTTAAAGTCAGAGAACCACCAAAGTGTGGGGCAGCTGGGACAGCATTAAACCGGGTGTCATTTCCCCTGTGATGGCATCCTGGCCAGGAAGGCAGCCAGGAGACTAGTTAATGGTGTCCCCAGAGCACTGGCCCCTGGTGCCCGCAATGATGTCATCATCCTCACAGACATTTGGTGCTGTCTGCCAGTTGCCTCAGTGGCCCTGGGCCACACACATGAAATACAGAGCTGACTGTACAATCCGTAAAAATACATCATTATCCTACAAAAAAACGTACAATAGAATAAAATGAAATGAAAGTGGGAAATGGGCAGCTCAGGAAAAGAGCAATTTCCTCATGAAAAGGGTTCACCTCAACTTGCCCAAATTTTTCTAGACAAATTCCATTAAAGTTGGCCAGAACAAAATGATTTTTTATTTCTTTTAAAGATTTTATTTATTTATTTGACAGAGATCAGAAGTAGGCAGAGAGGCAGGCAGAGAGAGAGGAGGAAGCAGGCTCCCCGCCGAGCAGAGAGCCCGACGCGGGGCTCGATCCCAGGACCCTGGGATCATGACCTGAGCCAAAGGCAGAGGCTTTAACCCACTGAGCAACCAGGCACCCCCATGATTTTTTTTAATCACAAAATAGCACGGTAGTATGATTTTAAATGAAAACTCTCATAGCCAGTTCAAAAAGAAAAAGTGAAAAGTTTCTTAGGTGATACTTCCATTTAAAAAAAGGAGAAAGAGAGAGAGAAAGAGAGAGAGAGAGATTGCCTATTTAAAGGACATCATGTCCTACAGAACTCTAGAGGGGTGTCGGGGAAGAGCTCGCAGGCTGGAGGTGGGATTTGCAAACATTGTGTCCTAAAAGCTATTTTGTCTTAATACAGGCAATAAGCTTGAAGGGAACGTTTTCCCTGAATACAGGTATCAAGAGACCCCAAAGTTGCTGCATGTGTGAAGGCATCCTCTTCCTGAAACGCAGCTCCGTCCTAGGACCCATTTCTCCTTGGATCGAGGCCCCTTCTGTGTTTATGTTGCCTTCTTCTGTGTTTTCCCCTGGCTCTGTTTTCCTGGGCTCTAGTTCGCAAGTGTACTTCGTTCTTGTTAGAAGTATACGGTTTAAATATCTGGATTCTGTCCATGCGTTATGTATGCTTCACCATTAAAAAATAAATGACAGACATTTGTTACTTTGCTTTAAAAGCATTGCAGAGCAATGGCTCTTTTTAACTAAAAGATGACATCATTTGTGATCACCTTCATGCCCTCATTCTAATGTAAAGTTCTTATTTCATAGTTTTTGCCCAAAACCTTGTTGTTGATTTCTGATCTTGAAGTGATGCTTGTTTATTCATTTCTTAAGTTTTCACTTACACAATCAATGGGTCGTTTTTCTCCCCTTAATTGGAGAATGAAGCATTGCAATGGTTTCGTGTTTCTTTGCATCTTAAAGCTTAATTTGATATAAAATGTCTTTAAGGATATATTTTTTAATGATTTTTTTATTTGACAGACAGAGATCACAAGTAGGCAGAGGCAGGCAGAGAGTAAGAGGAGGAAGCAGGCTCCCTGCTGAGCAGAAAGCCCGATGCAGGGCTCGATCCCAGGACTGTGAGATCATGACCGGAGCTGAAGGCAGAGGCTTAACCCCACACAGAGCCACCCAGGTGCCCCATATTTTTTTAATGATTTTGACAGAACTCAAGACCTTGATGCTGGATCCTCCCACTGCATGTGGAATTTTACTATTTTTATACCCTTGCCTGCGTGGACACTTTATATGTTCTGCTTTCCTGGATATTAAATTCGTATTAAAACTTCTGGTCTTGGGGTGCTCATACGCCACACAGAATGAAGAAGATAATGTTCATGATTTGTGGTCTATGAAGCAATGAATAGTTTACTCACTTGATTAAATGCTGAAGAAAAGTTAAGGTACTTAATAGGCTGCAAGCACCATTTACTTCTTTACACGCTGCTGGTGTGGGCAGTGTTGACCATACTTTAATATGCAAAAAAGATAAAATACAATAAAATAATTTCAAATAACATGGGCTCCATTCTGCACCCAGGTAGGGGTGTGTATGTTTGGGGGGAGAGGAGGAAGAAGGGGCCAGATGGAAAAAATTTGTTCTTAGAAATAATTTTTCTTTCGAGTTGTTTCTCCGAAAATTTCCTTCTCCCATATGTAATTTCTGGAAGAAATTTGTGTAACGTGCAAGAAGTTAATTCCAAGGACCAACTTCCTACATTTATGTTCTGTTAAGCAAACGCCATGTTGCTGTGGGTGATGTTTAAGAGATAAACCACTTGTTTATTATCCAATGCAGAGGCTGGTGGACACCAAGGCAGAGCGACTAATGGTGAAAACTGCTAGAAATAAAACAAGTGTCTCACAAAGTCAGAGCTAAGAAGTGGCTGATTTTCTTGAGAGCGGTGTAGACATTCCTCAGTTCACTGAGGCAATGGACCTGCCACCCCCGCGGGTCCTTCCATCCATAATCATGGGATCCTAAATTATTTCCAGAAACTGGTCTTGGGTTGTTACTATTTCGCCAGTGGTGTCATCGTGCCGAACGGTTAGCTCGTTTGATTCAAGACCGGCTGGAGGTTTGATAACCACAGAGCCGGGCAACTTTACATCCGCAGACAATGTTAACGAAGACGGATAAACAGGGCCCAGAAAAGCATGCCAGTGATCACAGCGGAAATCATGAAGAAGAACGTGAAATGAACCAAAGTCAAGTTTTCCCCAAACCTAAAAAACGGTTCTAAGCAGTGACATGGTGAGAATAATAAGTAAAAAGAGATTTTCCCGGTAAATAAGCATATGGGGTTGGTTTCAATTAGAGCATCACCAAAACGAGAGTAATCTCAAATATATCTGCTCACACAATTAAAAATTCAAGGGAAAGAAACTGAACTTGAAGTTATCTTCACGTGAAATATAACCAATATTCCACAAGAGGCGTACACTGGTAAGAATGAGAATTCTAAAGCCTCTTGAGGCCGAAGCAAACCATTTAAAGTATGAAAATATTATTTAATGTGTGTGTGTGTGTGTGTGTGTGTGTACACACATATGCTCTGCTTCTCTGGAGAACCCCGACTACTTCAGACACAGGGGTTTTCACTAATAAACCTTAGACACAAGATGTGTCAAGACTGGTTCAGGAAACACCACTATGTGTTGAGATGAGTGAGAAGGCTTCATACGACGTGTAGTTAGAATCCACCTTCCAACTTTCCAGTGGGAGGAATCGCAAACCAACCAAATGTACTCATATGAGTAAACTGGTCACAAGGTTGGGTTTATCTTAGGAGTGTCAAGGTCCTGTCCTTTGGCAAGTGTGTCAGGATATAGTTTAAGGGCGTGTCAGGTGCCCCTTCTCTGTCGCTGTATCACCATCTCGTCCTCTGTTTTCCTTGGTAGAAACCTCCCTCTATGAGATGAGGGCTTCTCGTCTCTATCCAGGAGATGGGGCACCTACTGCCCCAGCCATAGGCTCTCAGCTCCAGGTGTGGGATGCAAAGCGGAGGCAGGAGTGAGCGGGTGTCCTCCCATGGCCAGTGAAGAGACGACTTGCCTTCTCAAACTGCCAATATGTGCGGTCTTTTCAACGGGAACTATTTCTGGGACTAAAAAGCAAGGTTGACCAAGGCCTGATATCTGCTCCCAAAGTAGCTGCAGGGAGAAGCCAGAGTACCTTCTCTTGGTGGGAAGCACCCCCACCCACGCAGCTGCCCAGTGAGAGAGCGAGACCCACCTTCCAGGACCCCAAGCCCACCACCAGTCAGCATCCTGACCTCCTCACCAGTGCCCCTCCTCCTGCTTCCCTCCCCACCTGGACGACAGCCATGGCCCTTCAGTCTCCAGTCTTTATTATCCGCAGCTCATCTGCCTCGTGACAGACCTCACTTTCCCTATCAATCCTCGGCGAGGTGCCTCCCAGGCACTCCGCTGCCGTCAGGAGCAAGCCCACGTCCCAGCCACCCGGGCACGCTGCAGTCCTCAAGGCACCTGACCCCTTAGAACCCAGGGTCACATGTCTCTCTTCTTTTAGAAGCCCTCCTGCCTCCAGTGGCCTCTTCTTTATCCCCCAAACTGCTTTTCACCCCTGACTGTTCAGTTCAAAGTCACCTTCTGTGGAAAGCTGTTCCTGGCAACAAACTGCTTCCGCTCAGGAAGCATTGGAGGTGCTGGACAGATGTGAGGGTGTTAGAGCCTCTCAGCAGATGTGAATGGGGGAGGGGAACCCTCCCAGGACCGCAGCACAATCTTTGCTTCTAAAGCTTGTTCCATCACTACTACTCTGACCTGCGTGTCCCGACCTACGGGGAATACCTTCCGTATCTCTTCCATTTCCACCTTCTGCCATGTCTGTCTGACTAAAAATAAGTATTCCTATTAGTGTGACTCCTTCTTTAAGAAACCCAGGTTTCCGGCGTCATTTTAAGTGCTGAATCCCGCATCCCATGGGTAGCTCCTACCACCAACGGGCACAGAAGTAAAAGACGATCAAGACATTGCGGAGACCCAATCCCGGGGGTGCTCAGGCACTGGTAATGAACAGAACTCAGAGCCTGCCCTAATTGATGCACTTTTAGAACATTATTCCCACGGAACTTCCTTATCTCAAAATTACAGTCTGTATTTCCTTAACACAGTGAGAGATCACGCGAAATAATTGGTCCTCTGCTACATTATCAAAATACCATGCTGAAGATAAACCACCCATCAAAGAGGTAATTAAGACCTAAATCTAAGTGTATTCAATTACCTCTCAACGCTGCTTTTGTAATCCTGGGAATTTTGCCCCAAGAACGAGCGAAAGTTCAGCTCAGATTTTCCCTAGGGGACAGTCGCTATGAATATGGGCTCCCTCACCTTCCCTCAAACCCCCAGCTGAGCCACAGATGTGCAGGGCTCCTGGAGGGGACACGGAGGAGTCTCCCCCCACGTGCCGACAGGCGGGTCTGTACCAGCAACAGCTCCCGGTGTCTGCTCCGTTGCCGATCGTGTTAAGTGGAAAACAATTACGGTGCCCCCATCCCTAATGTAGGAGACTAATGACAAGGAAAGACAGCAGGCATCGGGGATTATGTTTGTAGGAAGGGACAGCTAGATTGTTCCGTGATTCTTAAATCATAGTGAAACTGATGAGGGGTGAACCTCCTAAGAGTTGGCACGATGAAGCTAAAAGTTAGGAAATCTAATACTCATTTTTTACTTACGCCTTCGTTGTTTGTGCTTTCAGATCTACAGACATCAGGTAGAATAACTACTGTTGCTTGAAGGAGTTACTGTGGAAAACAAAATTTGAAGATTGCTCCAACACTTCTTAAATCTAAAGGCCAATCGTTCTGTTAGGTTTAGAAGAGAAGCAGCAGAAATTCTCTTTAAGAATGAAAACACTTTGCTGAGAGAGAGCGATCAGATAAATGCGTTTTCATCATAAATAAATGATGAGAACGTACCTGAGATTAGCTCATTTTAATGCTCATAACAGAAGGACACAAAGATTAGACATAAACTTGATTTTTAAACTGTTTTTGTCTGAGTATAAAGGTAATTCCTATTCATTGTAGGAAATCTGTAATGTACAGAAATTGCAAATAGGAGCATTGCTATTTCTGAGCTTTCTGCTGGTCTTTTTTGCTGTGTGTTATGTCTATATGCTTTTAAACAAAATCACATCCAGATTCCACCACCAGTTTTGGTCTGCTTACATTGATAGTAGGCATTCTTCTGCATAATTGTTTGTTTCAACCCAAGACAGACACACTGGCTGCATTCGACTTCCTGGAAAAGGTAGAGACAGCGCACCAGGAAGAGTCTGGAAAATCTTGGATCACAGTCACTACAATGCAAAAACATGTTTTGAGATTTTTAGATAAATGTCATATGTTTTTAGTCATTACTCCCTTCATGAAGACTACCTGCTGAACTGGACTCCCCAACACCACCCCTTCTCCGCTCCTGCATCTTGTGGCTGAGAACAGGTGCACGGATGATGATGAACATGGAAGTGTAGCTTGCAGAGTCTGCCCTGCATTTGCTGGAAGTCTAATTTCTTCACCCTGGTCTCTCCTCCCTCCCATCACCAGTGTACTGTGCACTCTGACTTTTCAGCAATGCTCCACATTTATCTAAAATCTCACCGGTCATTTCTCAGAGAACTCTGGCTCCCCTAATAGAAAAGCCAGCCAGGCTTAGAGCTCCCAAATAGGGGGTGCAGTGTTGGAGGGAAAATCTCCACCAGGGAAAGAGCATGGACCTCATGGCCTGGCCATTCTGTGGTCATGTTCGCTCCCTTTTTGAAGATTTCACACCCTCAGCCCCCACCCACTTGGCTAGCCTCAGACACAGCCACTGCCCTTTACCACGTGACCCAAGCAGGACACAAACACTGGCGTCCCCATGAAGGAGGCTTTCTTGGCAGGTTTGGGCTAGAGAAGAGAAGTAAAGTCAGAGAAGCTTACAAATGGCCAACAACATCACTGCCCTCCGGGTCTCTGTGGCCCAGGCCACCCTCAGGCATGAAGCAAAAGTGGCTGTGATGTGGCCAGGAGCAGGGATGCAGAGAAGATCCTGCCCTTGCAACCCAGTGCACAGGTCTTGCCCCGGGTTGAGGCTGTACAGGCAGCAGGCAGACCCTGTCCCCATCACAAGCCCTCACACAACATGAGGCATGGGTGTCTGTTGCTCAGGGTGCACTGGGCGGAGACAGAATGGGGCTGCAGGCAGTGAAATGGCCACTGAGAGTGAAAGAAGAGCAAGGATACTGGGAAGAAGCCACCAGTTCCCAGAATTACAGAGCACACAGGTAGGAGTGACCCCACTGGGGGCTGATTGTATGTGAGGATGACAATGCAGCAGCAACACCTGGCCCGCTTAGAGCTCAGTGCTGGACTGGCCCACCCTGCCTCCCACGGAGGCCTAACGTGCTCATGCTCATGCTTATTCTTAGGTGCAGAGGGTACATTCCAGTTGCAACTCTTCTTCCATACAGATGTCTGCAAGTCAGCTAAATACTAAAAGACTCTCTCAAAAACAGACCAAGGGAAAGAAAGAAAGAAGAAAGAAAGAAAGAAAGAAAGAAAGAAAGAAAAGAAAAGAAAAGGAAACTGTTAAGAGAAAAATTAATCCATAGAAGCAGGTACAGAAGTGACCCAGCTGTTAGAACTGTTAGATGAGGAGCTTACAAGGGATGGTTGGTATGTGAATGGAGCTAGTGAAAAGGTAGATGCACAAAGAGATGATGATTGTCAATGGGGAGATGGAAATCATTAAAAAAAGACACAAAAATCAAGTCCTGGACTAAAAAAGAAAACACCCTACATCATTTGGGAAATAATATATTTCTTTGAGAGATTGAAATCAGAACTGGTTTTAAGGCCATGCATATAGGTTCAGTTAATTTTCAATGACAATATAAGCCAGTTCAGTGGGAAGGAGATAGCTTTTCAACAAATGTTCCTAAACAAAACAAAACAAAACTGGACATTCCTATGCCAAAAAGATAACCTTCAATTTTCATCTTTTATCTGTGAAACACCAGCAGTTGACATCATGTGCGATAGTGATGGACTGTTTGCTTTCCCTCCTATGCTGAGAAAAAGGCAAAGATGCTTGTTCTCAACACTTCTAATCAATATTATACTGGAGGTTTTAGTCAGTATAGTAAGGCGGAAAAAAAAGAGAGAGAGAGAGAGAGAAATAATAGGCATGTAGATTTAAAATAATGAAATTGTTTTTATTTGCAGACAACATGATCATCTATGTAATCCCAAACAAGGATGTCTGGGTAGCTTGGTCACTTATGCGTTGGAATGTGGCTCAGGTCGTGATCTCAGGATCCTGGGACTGAGCCCTGTGTTGGCCTCCTAGAAAAAAATCTTAAAAAAAAAGAAAGAAGGAAATCCCAAAGATTTTATAAAGTAAGTTACTGGAACTAACATATGAGCTTATCAGGGTCATTGGCTATATGGTCAATATAAAAATTGTATTTCTATAGACTAGCAAGGAAAAATTAGAAATAGAAATTTGAAGAATATCAAGAATATCATTTGTAATAACTTAAAACATGAAATATTAAGGGGTATACTTAAGAAAATATTTCTGGATTCATGTATTGAGAACTATAAATATTGGTGAAAGCAATTAGTGCCTCATAAATTAATGGACAAATAAGCCATGATCATTGATTGAAATAAATCATATTGTTAAGAATCAATTTTCTTCCTTTTTTTTACTTAGCAGTTTTTGTCATTAAATATTTTTATTGTTTCTATTTTTTATTATTTTATTTTTTTATCACAATAAGTATACTCTTTCATCCCCATCCCCTATTCCTCCCCACCTCCCCCCTGGTGACCATCTGTGTGTTTGCTGTTTCTCTCTCTGTCTCTCTCTCTCTGTTGTTTCTTTTTTCCTTTGTTTATTTGTTTTATTTCTTGGATTCCACATATGAGTGAAATTATATTATATTTGTTTTTCTCTGACTTATTTCTCTTAGCATTATATGCTCTAGTCCCAACACATCATTGCAAATGGCAATATTTCACTCTTTTTATGGCTGAATAATAGTCCATTGTGTGTGTGTGTGTATATATATGTATATATATACATATATATATACATATAAGCAGATATGCAAAATATACATATACATATGTATATATGTATATATACACATACATATATGCATATGTATGTGTATATATACATATATACATATACACACACACACACACACACCACTTCTTCTTTATTCATCAGTTGATGGACACTTGGGCTGCTTCCATTATTTGGCTATTGTAGATAATGCTGCAATCTCCCCAAATTTTTATGTACACTTTAAGTTTCCAATAAAAGTCTTAGCAGACTATTTTGGTAGAAGTCAACAAATCGATCCTAAAATACTTTTCAGAAAAGTAAAATACTCAAAATAGTCATTTCCCATTGATTTCCATGTTATTGCTTTCTTAATTATCTACTTAGAGTTTAAAAGACATGATGTTGAGTTTGATTACGATTTCTGATTTCCCATTGCTAGTCTGGTCACTGTTGTTTTATCTTAGAACCTATCTCAGAGCTGGGTACCCTCTGTAACTCCTCAGTGACCAGTGAATATATTCCCATATTTACAGCTCTTTATGCACTGACCTGAGCCTACACCGGCCTCATACTGTTGACAACTATCCATCAGCCTCCATTCCTGCGAAAATGCACACGGGAGTTCTCAATCCAGACTGTAACACGTCTTCTATCTCTCTCATGCATTTGCTTCTATTTTGAAAACAATGATTAACACCCCCACTTATCCCAATCCTACCCATCCTTCAAAGCTTAGTTCAAGGTTAAGTGCTTTCAAAAAACTCTGTCCCTAATACATCCACAGCACTTTTGATGGCAAGCCTACAGCTCCACACCTTCCCAAGTATTTGCTGCAGTGACTGGCACAGCGTACTTGGATGAACTTGTTCAGGAAAGGGCTCAACAGAATACAAAGAACAGCAAAAACTTTCCCTACATGTGAATGCCAGGATTCCAAGCACATAAGAACAGACAAAAAAGAAAAACAAAAAACTGGTTATTTCATTCTCATTAACCAAAATTCTTCTGTTCAGACTGTATTCTCTAAACTCAGATGGTGGTAAAAGGAAAATTTCCTCTCATTGAATTACTTGAAAAAAATACGTCGAAGTTGCTTTTTACTTTAAGGGCTCTTTTTAAAAGTTGACAAGAGACATTGTATCAAATAGTGAGTTTCAATCCTGAATTGGGGAAGGTTGTTAATAAAAAAATAAAAATTCCTAGTGGCATAAAATAACTTATTGGGAAAGATTATATCTGCGTAGTAGAGGGAACATTTCAATAAAAACACATTCCTTTTATTGGATTGGTTATAACATGCTGTCTTTCTTAGTATTACCAACATAAATCCGGTTTTCCCATCAGAGGGAGGAGAGAATTGTCATTATTAATGGAAAAGAGCATCTAAAAACTAGCTATTTCTACATTATCTATATTCGAGGCTGACATTGTCTTCTTCAATCCTTAAAAATAAGTTATTTGTCTAACTTAGCCCCTATGTGTATTTTTAACTTCCAAGATCTTTCAATACGTCACTCATTTTTCAAGACCAGCAATTTAAAAGAAATTCAGAATAACCCACAAGGGGAATCTTCTTTCCAAACCATAAATCTGAGCTACAGCTTAGATTACCCTAAGTTACAGTAACACTATTTTTTTTAATGTATGTTGATCTATTTGCAGGACTTCCAGGTAAAAGATCATACCGCAGCCACAGGGGGATGTGGTCCAGGCAGTGGGAATCAGGACCTTCCTATAAGTCACTATTGTCAGGAGGATAAGACCTTTCCTGGAGAGCTTGTACAATTGATATCATATTTACAGCAACTGCCTTCCTTCCTTGCACCCCCAGAGAATGGACATAAGTGAAGCTATTTAGACTTATTTGATGTTCTATGACTGCCTTTTAAATTTTGGGTTGCTGCCTCATTGAATGCATGCCGAAATATACGGATATATGGTTTACACAGAATATGATGTTAGGATTCAAAATTCTGACATTGATAAAATGATGCAAAACCTATTGGATGAGCTCAATAGTGGAGTGAGACGACGATGGACAGAGCTAAGACAGATTGACAGAATTTACCCAATTTCACAACAAAGACGGGAAAAAAATCAGTCTCCAGAAGCTATGGGAAAATTCACAGAAAATTAACAATAGAGCTAACACTTGTGTAACAGGCGTTATTGAAGGCAAAAATTGCTAGAAAAAATAATGGTAAAAGACCCTCAAATTTGTCAAAAAAAATAATAAGCCTACAGATGTAAGGGGTTGAAGTGAGTTCCAAATAGAACAAATCCAAAACCTCTTTGCCAAGACACTTCATAATTAAATGTCAAGAAACGAACAGCAAACATATAGAGAGAGCAGCCATAGAAAAATGACATGTCACTTAAAGAGAACATGAACTCAAATGACAACCGAGTCCTTATGTCAACTAAGAATAGCCTTGATGGGAAAGATGGCCACATGTTGGAGATGTGTATTAATGATTTATTTGGGTTTTATAAAAATCTGGATATAATATAAAAGCTGGTGGGAACCATTCTTGACGTTAATGACGAAATGGGAAGACCATGCGTCTCCATATGAGAACACAACAGTGATAAGGGGATCAGTAATAATGAGGTCTGTTCTTCCGTCTCTGTTACTCTTCCCTTCATTCTCTGTTGTTTCTGGCCCAAAACACCCTCAACAATTCACCTCATTCAAGAAACGTGACTCAGTTCCCGGGGACACTCATTTTACTAACTTTCCAATCATCTGCACACCATTTACAAGGTATAATTTTTAATTTTCATACAATTTCTGGTTGCCCTCTGCATTTGCCTTTGCTTTTTGAACTTAGTTATTATGCATAAAGATACTATCTTCTCCCCTGAAATTCATTTATCCCTTTTTCAGATATTTATTGCTATTATGTGCAACTGATATTTACTGGATTATGTGAAAGATTGAATAAATGTATGAACTACTATGGATAATTTTTAGGAGTTCACAATAATCTCCTTAAAGAAAATATAATGCTGAAATCCCAGGCAGTCCTAGGTAAATAAGAATGACGGTTCAGAGTATGTGTCTAGCATTGTGCCTTCTGCATTAAATGTGCTCCATCAGAAGACATCAGATAGATCTCTACTGAAGAAACGTAAACCACGGTAAAGCCCAGATCCATCACAGATGATGTCATCTGACCCAAAAACCAGTAGAATGTGTCGTTTATTTCATGAACTCCTCTAGGGAAACAGAACAATAAAGTTGAATGGCTACCGGTTTTAAAATAGAATTAGAAAAAAATGAGGGCAATTTTAGAATATTTAACCTCAGTACTGAAAAATTCTGGAACTGCTTTAAAATAGTCATCAAGGGGGGCACAGTCAGTTAAGTGTTTCCCTTAGGCTCAGGTCATGATCTCAGGGTCCTGGGATTGAGCCTCACATCGGGCTCCCTGCTCGGTGGGGAGTCTGGTTCTCACTCCCCCTCTGTGCAGTGGCTCTCTCTTACTCACTCACTGTCTTTCAAGTAAATAAGTAAAATCTTTAAAAACTAAAATAAATGAAAGTCATCAAGTAAATAAACATTTTCATCAGCTTTGAATATTGTCTATGATGCAGAGATGATCAGGTTACCTGCTTACTTGGAGACTACTGGGATATTTTACATTTAAGGACTCTTTGGGGTGCCTCTTACCATTTTCACTTATGTCCCAGTGGAAACAGTCGACACTCCCACCAGTCTAAAGACACGACAACCCCAGGTAGTGTGAGTCTCACAGCACAAGCAAGCAGCTCCAGGCTAAAAAATCTTTACATTGACAAAAGTTTAACAAACTCATTTCTATGGGTTTTGCCATTTAACAGAACTCAACATACATATTCCTTTGTGACGTGAATGGTTGGGAGAATTATATCCAGTCGAGTGTTCTTCTGTTAAGTCTGTTCTTTCTGCACAGTGCGATGGAGGGACACGAAGGGCCCTGCAGCGTTCCCTCCCAACCGCGTGGTTCAAGCCCTCAAACAATGCAGACCTCCTCCATTGCCCCTGGGAACTCTCGAAACTCTAGCGGGACCCCCTTGCTGCTTCTGTGCCCAGCGCCCCAGGAGCATGCTCAGCCCAAGCGTCCAGCCTACTGGAAACTCACACCCCTGGGGAGCCACACTCCACCCTGGGGCGCATAGCTGATGGTGAGTGGAGTGGCTCCCGCCATCTGATGGGTCCACTGGGGGCCACTCTGTACACTTTTCGGAAGTCAGGGAGAGCTGGGCTCTCTGCTCATGCTGGTGACACCCCTACTTTGGTCTTTGCTGCTTGCCTAGGTCACTGCCCTGCATCCATCTCTTCTGGTTTCCTCTGGTCTCAGTCTTGGCTTCTCATGAGCTCCAGGAGGGGCCCTAGCAAGGAGGTCATGGCAAATGAGCATGGGGCCCCATTTCCACTGCTGTGTCATGGGGTAGCTTTGCTCAAGCAGATCAGTGCAGCCCCTACAAATATCTTAGCAAATGTGCTCTTGATAATCCCCACAGGTTAGGGCATCAGGGAACCACCCTCTAGGTGCAAACGGTCTCCACATGATTGTCTCCCCCCCAGGCTCTTAGCTCCCCCATCCTATGTCCCAATCCAGTCCCTAGTCTGTAGGCCCCCTCGATGTCCCACAGAACATCATGCAGGACCACCCCTCAGATGACCTTGGGCTCAGCCGCCCAGGGTAACAGAGAATATCGAGTGCCCTGAGTGACCTCATAAGAACATGTTTGCTGGACAGTGGGGGTAAGACAGATGGAAGATACTGCAAATAACCAGAGACCCATCACCAGTAAAACATCAATGACATTTTCCGTCGAAAGGTCTGCTGTGGGCTGAGACGTCTTATCTGACACAGAAGTGATAGGTTCCGTCTTATTCTTCCAGCCACTAACACAAAGGGGAGAGTGTTCTATGGGCATCTTACATTCAGGGAGTAGCAAAAGAACACTTGATGATATCGGTCCCCTGCAGGACGATTCAGAACCAGTCAGGTTTGGGGGTGGGGGTTGCAGAGCCAGGAGGGTGCAAGGCTCCCGCAGAGATGTCGCTCCCACTTCAAGCCTGTGGCCTCATGGGGTCTTCCTACAGCCGCTGACAAAATGGAAAACATTCAGCCTGACGTGCTGGAGCCAACTTACAGCAGACCCCGACGATCTTTTGGGGTCCTAAAAGAAGGGACATCAGGGGCCCTCACTGTGAACCGTAAACTCTCAGTTTGATCTGCGAGGTAGTCAGCTTTACGGAGGACTGAGTGATGGCAGATACGGGGTGGATGAAGGTGAACAGGGCATTAATGGCTCATGTACAGTGTCCCATTCCCAAAGCTAGAATTAATTCATCCAGGAAGTAAGGATGTCAGTGGGATGGCCGCTCTTCCCGCCACTCTTGGTGACGGACCCACACTGACATCTCCCCACCTCAGGTTTTCCCATTCTCTGCCATAACCTTCTCTAGAGACAAAGGGGTCAGGCTCAGTCTGACACGACTAGGCTTGTGGGTGCAGGGACTGCACCTCTGGGGGGCAACTTGTGCGCACATGTGCATGCTCTGGGCTTACGTTGTGCACACACAATCTGGGAGAGTGTCCTGTGTGCGTCCAAGAGTCCACGTGGATTAGACACCACTTCGCCAAGAGAAGTCACCTTTAAATGCATCCCCATACTGACTTCTCCTGGTAGCCTAATTTCACCACTCACTAAAATACCACCCAATTCACCCACTCTGAGCCCAAGTCTTAATGTTATGTCTCCTGGCTTGGAAAGAAATAAAAAATGATATTGTTACATTTTCATCCATACTGTTGATCTACAATAAATCCCGTGTTGCATATTTTAACCAGACAGGTTCATTCTTGTCTCCATTTCTTTCCAGCATCCCAGTTGATAGCTCTCCTGGGAATATTGCCAAATGGTTTATAATATGCTGTTGAGATGATACATGTATTATTAGGTAGGAAGAAGACAGAAGCTATGCTACTTAAACATCAAAAGGGGTGGGCAATACAGGACTGGGAGTGGTAAGCGGATAAACACACACGAAGTCAGCTGTAAACTACTGAAACATGGACGCAGTACGACGTTTCTGCAGAAGTATAAAACATGGTATTTCCATCATATTGGAAAGTAAAACCAATAAATGCCACAGACAGTTTGTATAATTCAGCTGGTAAATCAATTGCATGGAAGGCTTTGCCCTCCCACATCTCAGAATCAGCTGGCCGCCTCTCGGGCTAGCTCGCGGTGGTCGCCCTGTATGAGGACTCCCAGCAACTGATACCAGCCTGAAGTTGGAGTCTCCATCATCCCCGCCAGGGAGAGTCACGCTTTCAAATGTGGGGGTGGTTCCATTTGAGGACCTTCGGCTCTAACTGGCATGGAATTATACTGTCCTGCTCATCCAAAGAAAAATCGCCTGAATTTGCATTTGAGGTAGGGAGCAAAAATGAACCTGCTAGGCATGTGTGTTGCATCGGGAGTAAGGAGGAGGGAGACAAGAGGGGGAAATTATGCAGAGCAGCCACTCCTAAAAGTCCATGATTAAGCATTCCTCATGGATGAGTCAAGTTCCCCTCACTTCCCTCGTATCTCAGACCAAGATCAGGGTGAAAACTGACTGTCTTCCTCTCTCTGCCGCCCCTGGCTTTCCGAGGTCCTCTACTGTAAGTTGGCAACCCTCGGGGAAGGCACCTGCTCCCTGCAGTCTGGGATTACTGCTGAGTCTTTGGACGGTGGGCACTGTGCAGTAAGGAAATTCATGTGGTCCTCAGGGCCTGTGATTACCATTTAGATAAACCCTGTAGAAATGTGAAATGAGACAGACTCAAACCCCAGGTAAGAACTCCGGAGAAACCACCGAAGGACAGAGGCAACCTGAACACTGCCATAGAAAACAGAGCATTCAGCATGGCATTCATAACGCTCAATGATTTGAGTTGTGAAGACAGTATTGTCCATATTATGCGGGAATTTAAACATAGCTCCAGATAAACTGTGCATCAAGCTAGAAGCATACCCACTATCTATTTGTAAAATGATATTAATTATGTGTAGTTTAACACAGAGTCACAGTAACTAAAATTCTACCAAAAGCATTTTTTATGTGTGAAAAGAGTCCGTATAGTGTGAAAATGTATTAAAATAGCTGGTGTTATTTATTAGTTAAAAAAAAAAAGAATGACTGGATGAGATTATTTTCTACAATATAACAATGAAACCAATGACAGCGTGTTACTACTCATCACCCCTCCAAACTTTCAGAGCTAGCGTGTGATATCATTTTCACACCTTCTCATTAACCTGCTATTACTAACAGGTTTAGCTTCACTGTGCAGAGATGAATTACAGCATCTGTAGCTAAGAAGTCAGGTGGGTGTGATCTACACAGACAGAGTTAGCGATCTGAGTTTTCAGGGGAAAAAATATTTCCGAAGATGAAAACAACATAGGAGCAATCGTCAAGCTTGGCACCCATCATGCATTTAGTTGTTACTACTTAAAATGTCTCCAAAAAAATGTAGAGCTAATTTTTCCAGCAGTTGAATCACTTACAGAAAGAAAAAAAAAATTTTGCATCTGCACGTAGTTTCCTTGGTGAGTGGTAATTTCTGTGAAAACGTTTATTAACTTTAAGAAGAAAACAACTGTCCATTAAAAATGTAATATTTGAAAAAAAATGTAATATTTGTTTAACAAACAGGCCACATGCTGAATGAAATTTTATAATGACTTTTGACTGTAAGGTTTGAATGTATAGTAGAGATGGCAATAAATAGGCCTTTGGCTTACTGAACTCACAGTCTCATTAGCAAAACACACACACACACACACACACACACACGCACGCACACAAAAACAGCCTGATTCAGTTATTTCCAATAAACAGCATTCAAGGATTTGTTTATCTGTCCTTCTCCCTTCTATGGGCTTTCCGCCCTGCGTTCCACTGACCATTCCCTTTTGAAGAGGTGTTTCTGTATGTAAGATGATTTTGGAAACCGCAAATCTCATTCAATCCCTTTGATTCTTTTCTTTCCTTTTTTTTTTCCACTCTATTTCTTGATTATGGGCTCCAATGCCAAGCAGTGGTGCTGGGTCTGCATGGACACAGGACAGAAAAGAGCTCTTTTCCCAACCAGCCTGGGGTCTGAACAGTGGATTCTGAACAGTGAGACCGAAAAGTACTGATGAGTTCATTTGACACATTCCAGATTTCCAGTCTTTGTGCTTTAAAATATATATATATCTTTTTAATTTAAAGTCCAGTTAGTTAACATACAGTGTTCGGTTAGTTCTAGTTTTAGGTGTACAATGCAGTGATTCGATTCAGCCCTTCCACACATCAACACTGCTCGTCACGGCAAGTGCGCTTCTTCCTCCCGTCACCTGTGCCCCCGCCCCCCACCGCCCCTCTGGTGACCAGCAGTGTGTCCCCTACAGTTAAGAGTCCATTTCTTGTTTTTTTCTCCCCCCCTCCCGCCGCTCTTTGTTTTGTTCCTTAAATTCCACCTATGAGTGAGATCATCTGATATCTGTCTTCCTCTGACTGACTTCTTTCACTTAGCGTTATACTCTCTAGATCCATCCACACTGTCTTTACATAAGAATAAATCAGGCCAAGGAAAGGGAAGTGATGTCCCCAGGTCTTAACTGGGTTGAAAAGCAAAGTCAGGACAGGTGCCCAGTCCCCGTGCAGAGCGTCTCCCCGACCCCCCGGTGCTGGAGTTTTCCTTCTGTCTTCAATTGTCGCTGGCTCGCTGCCTCCCCCAAAGGGCAGAGGTAAAATAAAACTATTCCCTTATTGGTATTTCTGGATAATCAAGATAATTAAGAGAATAGAGAATAGATTGTACTGACAGCTTCTCATTTTCCCCTTATTTTTGTTAAGGTGCTGAAAAATAAAACAATACAGAAGCAGTGATATGAGAACAGGATCCTTCCTTCCACTCCCTTTGCTGCCGCCCCAAGGCAGACAATTCAAATTGTTTCCATTTTTTCTCCCCAAAGTCTCCCCAACAGTCAGTAATAAACATATACCATGATTTCAGATCTATCCCATTATGACAAAAATTACAGATATCCTGCCACAAAGCACAAAGATAGCGAATCAGTTATGCCATACCCCCAGTCGGAATGGGTTACTATTTCACAGTTTGTTAAATACTTCTTTATTTTCTGACAGCTATAATTTTGCCTTTGTATTGTCAAGTATAATATTTACATTTGTCTCCATATTCACTTTTATATCTTTTGTGATTATACATTGTTTAATTCTAAAACAGAAAAACTTGTAAGTTTGTTACATTCTTGTAATTCTGCGACTGTTCTCCAGGGCAGGTCAAGTTCTGTTCTGTGACCATCACTCCCTTCCCCATGAACTCTTTGCAGGAAACTTGTAAACACCAGGGAACCTGTCCCTAGTATTGGAAAATACACTGTTGGCTTTAGTGAGCTGCTCATATGGTCTTGGTTTTTCTTCCAGTTTTCTTTCTCTTTTAGGTTGTAACTACAAGGCATCTGCACCATTTTTTTGGTACCTGGAAGAGGAACGGTGTTTAATTCATGGTATCACAGACATTATCCCATCTCTGTTTAATGTCATTGGATTGCTCTGGGACCTCCCAAAATCATCCACTTCATTATATTTCGATGCACAACAATCACCCATGACCCTTTTTTCACTGGTCCTGGTAATTTGAATATTTTTTTCACCCTTTGTTTGCTGAGACAACACTGAGTACTTTCCTTGGAAGTGATGCATGAGAGGTAGAGCATCTCGTCCCATGGATATCTTCGAATACCACACTGACCAATGATTTTTCTTGCTGTCATCTTCTAGGCTCATGTTTCCCCTCAGAACTTGCAATGGAAAGTGTAGGTGACAACTGGCGTTAACGTCTAGTCCATCTCTCACTGGAGTTCCAAAATTAAAATCACTGGAAATTAAATTCCTTTCCAAGCTCCCCTCACCCCAGACGTCTGGGCTTACAAAGGTGTGTCGTCTATATCTTCCACAGGGAACTACGTGGCCCTCAAGGAGGATCGTCTCCCCTAGGACCCCGCCACGTGCCATCTGACACCAGGCATGAGCACCTGCTCTCCACCCGGATGCTGCCGTGTGCCGCCCGCCACCTGCTGAACCAAACCTTTCATCTGCCTGTGCGCCCTGTGCTCTCCAACACCCATTTCCCTCTCCACTTCAGGGCGTCCCGCCCTTGCACCTGCTGCAGGGGCTGAGAAGGGTTGGGGGTCAGATCGCCACTGTTCCACTTTCACGGGTTTTATAGGACATCCAGTTAAAAATTGTAAACGACCCAGTCTGAGGGAAGAGACGCTGCACATTTCACA
This sequence comes from Mellivora capensis, assembly GCA_004024625.1. NCBI lineage: Eukaryota > Metazoa > Chordata > Mammalia > Carnivora > Mustelidae > Mellivora > Mellivora capensis. The sequence goes on along the minus strand of PISX010007552.1, from coordinate 30,122 downwards.
TGTCCATCACCTCGGAAGACCCATCGTCTTAAAACGAAAGTACGCCCCCATCACTCTTGCCTTGTGAAGAGTTTTTTCCTAGCAGAGTCTTAATTCTTCAGGCAGATACATTCCTCAAGGTAGACTCATCTCTGTTACAGGGACCCCATGGCCAAGAGCTGCTCTATTTGCTTACAGGTTGGAAACATGGAGTTAATGTAAGTAGGGGAGATACTTTATTTGAAGGAGTGAATGGTGAACATTGGTAATTGGTTGTTTCCTTTAAGATAAACTCACAGAACTCAAGTCATTATTAAATTTGAAATATCGCATATTGAGAAAAAAGAATTGAATGTTATAAAGTAAACATTGTATTACTTAATAAGAAATGTATCCTGAGAAGCAAATATTATTTGTAGGCTTCAAACCCAGAGAAGGCCAAGGATAATCAGTACGTTCTTTACTTTTAGGGTTTACCAAACAAATTGCTGTAAAACTCTAAAAAGAAAAACAACTTAGTAGACTAGCCAACTGGAAATCAACTAAAGACATAGGTAATTAAAGCAATAAGAATAATAAGATGCCGGGGCGCCTGGGTGGCTCAGTGGGCTAAAGCCTCTGCCTTCAGCTCAGGTCATGATCCCAGGGTCCTGGGCTCGAGCCCCGCATAGGGCTCTCTGCTCAGCGGGGAGCCTGCTTCCCTTCCTTTCTCTCTCTGACTGCTCTCTGCCTACTTGTGATCTCTGTCAAATAAATAAATAAAATCTTTTTTAAAAAAAAAAGAATAATAAGATGTTTGTGTCAGCCACTGCTGACTCTAGAGACTGGCCACTCCTGGCCTCCCATGGTCCAGCCCACCTCCCTGTCCACGAGGGAAAACCAAACTCTTCAGTAGCATCTTCCTCCTCATAGGTGTCTGACCAGATATACTGCCAACTGCAACCTGGGGGCGAAGGGGGGGTGGGACAGGGACACAGGGGTGTGTGTATACAACTGTATGGATTTCTCAAGCAATGAAGGTGCACCACAAAGCCTTGGGAAACATTTGGTGTGTTCAGTGAATGGTTATGGTTTACTTACAAACTTCTTTAAAAGGAAAAAAATAAATAGACTGAACTCTAACTTGAAGATAAAATCCATATCAATTAATGATTTATATATTTGATTGCAAATATAAAATTATGGAAAGAAACTGCACTCCAACAATTACATAAATTTTTTTTGGAAAAGAACTTTCTGAGAAGGAAACAAAAGCCAGAAGCCAAAAAATACAGAATGATGAATTCAATTGTATAAAAAATATAAAACTCTTATGCAATATCATTTGAATTTGAAATAATATGACCAAGGAATAAAATGGCAAAAATATTTGTAGCATGTCACATAGGAGCAATCTCCCTCATATACAAAGAGTTCACATGGCATAGTAAGGAAAATAAAAATAATGGAAAATAAACAATATCCCTAATATATGAGGATTTCAGATGATATAATAAAGAAATGATATAATAAGGAAAAGGTCAATACTTAAAAAGGTCAATACTTAACCCAAACTCTGATGGGAAAAATAAAACATAATAATAATATGAAATTCATAAGAATATGTTAAATTTTGGGCACCTGGGTGGTGCTATTGTTTGAACATCCAACTCTTGACTTCATGATCTCAGGGTCATGAAGTCGAATCCTGCCTCAGGCTCCACACTCAGCACGGAATCTACTTAAGTTTCTCCCTCTCCCTCTGTTCCTCCCCGCCATGCATTCTCTCTCTCAAATAAATAGATCTTAAAAAAAAAAAAGAATAAGTAAAATTTAACATTTCTGGAAGGCGGTAGCTGTAAATACACAAATGACTAATGTTATGTGTGGCCGCCAAATTAGTCAGCTCTGAAATCCATCTTTTTGGACTTTTACTGTGGAAAAGAACAGGCTTCTTACCTTTGAAGTCATTTCGAAATGGATATTTTCTTTCATGAGCCCAAACGCTGCCTCAGAAGATGAATAGTAGAGAGAAAAGTAGGATCTTCTTTGCAGAGTTAAGATTTTCCAAAGGCTTTGCATTTTTAAAAAATGTGTATATATACATATGAGAGTAATCCAGACATTTTACTACTGTTAAACTCAATTAGTAAGTTATATTTTTACCATAATTTAAAAATTAATGTCATCACCGTCATCATGGTGCCGAGAGAGAGGGAAGGAAGCTGCGGGGTTGGAACCTGTCAATGAATCGCACAAGGATATGTCTGGAAGGCCCTAACCACAGGAGACAGAGTATGTGAATTAAAATGAATGAATTCAGATATTAAGTTTGAAAGTGGAGTCTCCACACCCCCTGTGAAAATCAGGTTTCCATTTTTGTTGGAAACGCAGTGCCCCCAGCCCCGTCCTTAGCCCCCTTTTCTGGTTCTTCCGACACAGATCCTCGAGGGTCCCGGCGGAGCTGGAGGTCCTTCCCCGCCGTGCCTGTCCCACTCCGACTAAATGAAGCATGCATAGATTAGGCCAGTAAGTTAACAATGTTCATTATGACAACTCTAAAATAATGACTACCTCTATAAGTGAGTGGAAAAGGCTTACTTTGAACAGTACCTCCCCCCTATTTGGAATCACCTCTTGCCAGACGGTAGTAACAAGTGTATTCCAGTTTGAGGAAGATGGTGAGAGAGGGGCCGCCTTGTCTGTCAACAGATGGCAAAGCCCAGCTACACCAGAGACACCTGAGAGGACCCTGTCCCCAAGTCTCAATGGTACGTTCAAAGTCTCTGTCAAGATACTACAGTGACTTCTAACTTACTGAGGGAATCAGCTGTAGACACTGCGGAAAGCATTAGGTTAAAGGGCCAAGAATAAGGATTCGTCAGTAAATGTCTTGGTCTGGGCCTTGATCCTTCATCTTTCAATGAGATCACCTTGATAGAACCTCTGGCATGATCCCTGCACCGTCCTCAGAGTTGAGACCTTCCTTGAAGCATCCTGCCCCTGACTCACTGCTCCTCCCGGAGAAAGGTCTGCTTAGCCAAGCTGAGCTCTAGTCTAGCTATCTTATGGATTGGAAAAAAAGAAAAAAAAACTGGTCAAAGTAGTGAATCTCTGTTAATGGTGGCAGATGTCTCCTGAGTACTGACCTCTCTGATGCCCCTTTCATGGAAGGAGCATGTTCTGCCATTGTCCTCAGCCACTGTGAGCAGATAATCAGCCACAGCGGCAGAACAAGGCTTATGAGAAGGCTGCCACTTCTGTTCTGTTAGTCTCCACTGCTGGTGAAAGGAAGGATCAGGGCGCCTGGGTGGCTCCATCAGTTAAGCGTCTGACTTTGGTTCGGGTTGTGAACTTAGGGTCATGGAATGGAGACCTGTGTTGGGCTCTGGGCTCAGCAGAGAGTCTTCTTGTTCCTCTCCCTCTCCTTCTGCCCTTCCCCACTGCTTATGCTCTCTCTGTCCTTCTGCCAAATCAATAAAATCTTTAAAAGAAAAAAAAAAGGCCCTAAGTCGTGAACTAATCATTTGTTTGCTGCCCTCCTTCCCTGGTGTCCTTATGGCACCATTAACACTGAGATATTGAGATGGGCACATTATGGAGGTCGCCAGCTACAAAAAACTGATGTGTTTTCACTCTTATCAACTCCAAAAGTAAATACTGCTCAACGCCTTGAGTCTGATATTTCTTTGAGGTCGCTCCTTAGTTAGAAATATCCATCCTGCCATCTGGGGGATAGACTTACTCGTATCGAAACTCCCATGAGATTTCACTGAGGAGCAAGCAGCTGTATGACGGAGGCGTGAGAGGAAGTCCCACATTCAGAAAGACGGCTCCAGGCGCAGGGTATCTGCACCCCATGCAGCAGCTATCATCGGTTAAAATTATTAAAAAATAATTAACATCTGGAAATTGTCCTAAGTGTATCCAGTGTATTTGTTTAAAAAACATCTGCTGACTCTCAGTTAGAACAGTGAGAGCTGGTTGTTCCAACCCAGGACTGCTCCCAATCTTTGCATCTCCCAGCTCAGCTAGACAGAGCACCACCCCCGGGGGAGGGCAGTTAAGATGGGATCTGTCTCTTCTCAGCCTTCAATCAAAGGATATGGCTTCCCAACAGGAGGGGCAGGCACCAGCATTTCCCATCTCCTCCAACTCTGAGGCTCAGAGACTATATTCTCTGTAACTATAGCTGAGAGTTTGGGGTTTCCTTACTCCACCGACCCCCACACATGGAGTAGAAAGAAGTTCTGCTCCAACCAGAGCAGACCAAGAACACTGGGGTCCTGACAAGCCGTGCTCAGACTCACCCTTGAGAAAGAGATTCCATGCCAGCACAGACAAGCCAGTGGAGCAAGACTCCATGAACCTCACCCAGTACCCAACCCGGCAGCCCACCGGAGGAGACGTGGTCCACCAGACCAAGAGAGCCCAAGGCTCTCCCTGTAGGAACTGACAGTATTCGAGACAGATTGCCGGGAGTTTTGGTGTGAGAGCGCTCTTAAAAACAATGGAGGATTTAGGGGCAAGACCTTAAGGAGAGGCTTGGAGGTCAGCGACAGCAGTAAGATAAGCCCTTTGCAAGCTCACTTACCAGAGAGACCAGGCAAAACTGGTGAGAACCAGTAAAAGGAATGACTTCAAAAAGTCCCCTTGCATGAAAAGTGGCATCAGTCACAAAGCAAATTAGGAAATCCTGTGTTCTCGTCACCCCACAGAAAGAAGCCATCGGCTACTAGATATCGATGAAATGGCACAATCACAGAGTGAGGGAGGACGTGAAGCTGTTAAAACCGTCTCTTCCGGGACAGCACAGGCTCACATGACATGAATTACATAAACGTGTATTAAATGATTAATTAATGAATTGATAATTCATAATTAAATGGATTAAATAAACGTGTATTTGAAGAATGGGAGTGCAGGTTAGTTACTGTATGTTTTTCACACCACCCTTGACATTGCCAGCAAGGAGGGGACGTCTGGTGCGGCCAGCGTTCATGGCCCTCGGCTTCAAGAGCATCAGGATCCCTTTTGTGCTCACCAATCACCTCGGCGGCAACAGTGTCAAAACAACCCACTTCTCAAATGTGAAGTATCTCAAAATAATCTCGTTGATTATAGTTAATTAAAACTGACATTTACTTTCAATCTCTCTTTAGATTTAAAAAATATCAGGGATTCATCAAATAGTGTTGACAGAAGAGCATTCCTTCTGAAAAGAATATATTTCTTCTGAAATTTAAGGATCAGACTGACCAAAACTTAGTTTTTAATACTGGAGTAATGACTTATAATCATTCATATTTTTTTTTTATTTTTTAGAATTTTATTTGTTTTTTCAGTTTTTTTTCTTATTTTCACTTTTTATTTTTTTTTATTTTTTTTAATATTTTATTTTTTTATTTCTTTTCAACGTAACAGAGAAGAGATTATGCTGAGTGAAATAAGTCAAGCAGAGAGAGTCAATTATCATATGGTTTCACTTATTTGTGGAGCATAACAAATAACATGGAGGACATGGGGAGATGGAGAGGAGAAGGGAGTTGAGGGAAATTGGGGGGGAGATGAACCATGAGAGACTATGGACTCTGAAAATAATCATTCATATTTTTAAAAAATATCACTTTCCTGGGTGTGTGAATATTTATATTTCGAAAGGTTTGAAACATTGCTTTTATAAATAGTCAAAAAAACATTTCGGGACTTGATATGTTTCATACAACAAAGAAATTATGAAGGCATAGGCTTTAGGAATATAAGAAAGGATTAGAGTATGTATTAAACAGGTAAAGGGGAAAATTAATGCTAAAGTAGAAAAATTATTTGTTAAGATATAATAAAGCTACATCTACCACTAGACTAGTAATCACTGGAAGTCACAAGTTAATCAGAAACACCAGTAATAAAGAATTGCTTTGGAGAAAAAATTACACATTTTCTAATCCCTTCCCCCTTTTTATTCTACAACGAATTTCTGATTTTCTTCTTGGTAGCACCACAGAGATGGGATCCTCTAAAAGACTGATTCAAACTCGACCTATTTCTCCTCAAATTTCTGAGAGTCAGGAGAAGTCCAGCAGAACAAGACAAAGACCCCCACTACTGTGACAAAGAGTCCTTCATCAGCTACAAGGGAAGTGCAAGAGAGGCCTCGTCAGGTTTGAAAACTCGGGAACAGAGTCACACAACATGCATTTGAAATAGGCCTCTAAGAATTTACTAGCTTGACAAGCACTTCCCAGACTCTGTACCATGCCAAGTGTTTGCAAACGTAACCCGGAAGGGAAGGTCGGACATAACTGGGCCGAAACCAAGTGCCTGGAAGCAACATCCATCTGTAGATGAGCAGGCAATCTGGAGTTCCTGGATTTTCTGAACAAACCATCACCTTTGTCAGAGCTCAGGAAGTTGTGTAGCCAGTGGCCTGTGTCAGGGGCACTCTGGTAAGTAGGACACACACAAGATCATGTCAGCTGTCCCAGAGAGGTCTTACAAGGACCTCCGTCAGAATGGCGGCAAGTGTGTCCAAGGTGAAAGTGTCTGTTCGTTCATCTAGAATGGCAGCGGAAAACAAAATCCTGGCACCCAAGAGAAAAAGCTGAAGCCAGGAACATGAATCCCAGCAGCACGGTTAAGAAAGATGACCCCATGTGAAAAGCCTGGGGGATGTGTTTGCTATTGACTCCCTGAAAAGGCCGTCCCGAACTCTGTTGACCAAGAAAACCAAATTTTTCAACTTCAAGGAGAGGAGTATCTTCAGTCTTAGGAGTATCTCAGAAGGGGCAATAATAGGAAGATCCAGTATAAGTATGTGGGGCTTAGGCTGAGTGATTTAAAAGCTGATATCCAAGATGGAAAATCCATTGGGATTTCAGAGAGTTTGTGATTACAACTTTGGGCTGGCGACACAGCAAGGTGGGGGTATTAAAATGAGTGTTGATAAGTAAGAGATTAGTCTTGATAAGTGAGCTCCTTAAAGTTCCTCCGCACGATCTCGCCATGGTAGCATCTCCTGGAGCAGACAGGTTCGCTGCATTTGCCTGATCACACGAGTGTTCAGCACAAAGTCAGGAGGTAGCCTTCATCCCAGAACTGTTTATCACAGGAGCATGAACATATGGCCACCCCAGAACTGCTTGACGCAGGGTCAGTGAATTATATTGATTTAAGTTCTCAAAGTTAGGTCCTACTGTCAGAGACAGACACTGTCAGATACTGATCTATCCTGTATTCCAGAAAGGCCACAAGAGTAAATCAAAAGTAGGAGATTATATATATATATATATATATATATATATATATATATATATGGAGAGAGAGAGAGAGAGAGAGAGAGAGAGGGAAGGAAAGAACAATGTTGATATGGGACTTGCCACTGCCACAATGCCAGCTGGTATTGAAAAAAATTCCTGAAATGAACAGACATTCAACAACTGAGCATAAATGACTTGGAAAGCTGCCTGCTCCCATCAAGAAAGTGTCTTCAGTCAATATGTGAGGGGCTGCAGGTGAACAGCATCCCTGAGTCCGTGCAGGTCTCCCTCACCGGTCACCACTAGGGTCAAGAAAGGAGTTTTTCAGGGGTAGTCGGTCCTCAACAAGATGCCTCTGCTGAGCGCACCCCCATGCCAGAGGAATGTGACCTCAACCCTGGAAGAACATGAAGACGTGTAACCCTCTCAGTGATCTGAAAGAAGCAGCTCTGGAAGACACCGCACAGGTGAGAGCCATGCAGAGAAGGACATGTGCTCACACAGAGCACTGCAAGCAGACCAGAAGATCCTGGAGTTAGACTTTATGTCAAAAAAATAGAACAATGTCTCAGGGTAGAGGCGATCTGTGCTCTATACCCTCTCCCATGAACAAAATTTAGCCTTAAAAATGAGTGTTCTGATTTTTTTGCATCAACTTCTAATAATAAAAGAATTATAACCCAAATTAATAAGTAGTGGCATTCCTTGGTCATCAATATAAGCACAAGGAAAAAGAGACAAATTTAAGAGTGAATTCTCTAGATTATCAAAATTCTCATGAATATGGGGATGATGTGGCAACTCCGAAGGCAGAGAAAGGGCTGCAGTGTGAAAAACGCTGAACTAAGGGTGAAGTTGAAGTAGAAGTAGTTCTGGCAAATTTCCTACAACTTTGCATAAGCAACCTTAAATGGCACTAGTTCTTCATGTGGATAATGGGAATACTGGATTCAGTGGTCACTGCATTCACTTACCTAAAATATTAAGACTCAAGTATATATCCTAGAGTTCTAGCCAGAACAAAAAGAATAGTGTTAGAAATGATGGAGATGAGAAATACAAAGCAAAATGTTGAGAGAAGGGTTAAAACAAGTAAAACCATAAATAGATTACATTCACAGAGCACAGAGGATGTGTATTTAGTGATGAATGTTAATGGGTACTTAGGAATTCTCCAGAAAAGGACAAGTTATTTCTAGAGATATAGTCATGCCTAGAAAAAATATTTGAGTATATAAATGTTGTGAAGATAAAGTATAAATCAGCACTTCATTAGATAACCCTGGCCAGTTTGCTCACTTCAGTGCATCATCAAGCAGACAGGAGTAAGTCCTTCAAACAGAATTGAAAATAAGTATTTTGAAAATGTTCCCTAAATCATTTTAATGTTTCCTCCCTCTCTCATTCATTGAAAATCACTGATACATGGAGACAAAAGAGATACTGTATCTTGCTAAGGTTTACAAATGGTCTGAGATTGTTCTTTTCCTTTGAAGTCCCCAATTAGTCACAATTTCAAGGATGCCATCAGAAGACACGAGACTCCTGGGTTAGAGACCAAGGACTTTATTAACTTGGCATGGCGAGGGTATGGGCACACTGTACCTGTTCTCCTTGCCCACGAGAACAACACAGATCCACCTATGGATCCCTGCACACGGTGGTTTCATTGCAGAACTCAGAGCTTACGGAACATGTATATGTTAGAGTGGAGAGTAAGCATGCCAAACCTTGGCTCCACAGAAAGCATTATTTCCGTCTTCCAAGACTGTTCAATACAGAGACAACTTTGCATAGGCAGCTGAGAATGAAAAGTTGGTAGGGCTTGCTTGCAAGCCGTGTGCAAACATGAGAGGCCCGTGAGAACTCTCACCCAATGTATCTTTCCCATGGGAGATGAACAGCACTGCAAAAAGGCTTTAGTTATCTGATTATGTTTCTCATACATTCACATTTGGGAAGTGTCAATATTTTTAATTATGACAAAATCCACGGGTACCATTGCCTGGGAGAAGGTGGAGACATGCCGAGAAAACGTTCATAGAAGCAAAGGAAGAAAAATGTGTGAATGCAGTAAATAGCTTTTGAATGTGCCAATAACAAACTGAAATGTGACAAAAAAGAAGGATTCAGCTCATGTAACCTGGGTGGAGTGTAGACAATTTCATATTTAGGGAATGTAGCAGGTCAAATGCGGTTTCCCAAAATATATGTTCTTCCAGACCCTCAGAATTGTTCTCAATGTGGACTAATGATTCCTCAAGATGTGGAACAAGAGTCTTTGTTATTAAGGTATGGATCTCAAGAAGACACTGTCCTGGACCAGGCTGGACCATAAACCCAATGACGTGTCCTTCTGATAGAGAGAGAAGGACCAGGAGTGGATGTTGATGTGCACACGGAAGCAGAGACGGAGGTGATGGAGTGACCGACATCATGACGGCTGGGAGCCACCAGGAACTCGTAGAGAAGCAGCGAACAGACACTCCCCTGAGCCTTCAGGGTGAAGACGCCCTGGGACACCTTGATGTTGGCCTTCTGGTCTCCAGAACTGTGAGAGAAGAGTTTTATTCCACCGAGCCTGGGATAATCTGTCCCCGGTGTGTTGTGGGAGGGGGATGGGGCCTAATTGCCGTAGCTTAGTTGAACTATAATGGGGACAAGGCTACGGGAACGAGGAGGAGCAATCATGCAGCATTGTTGTCGCTAATGAACAAAATGGCAGGGCGCCCCACCTGCTCCTTCCTTACGGTGACTGTTGGGTGTCGCTCGGCTTGAGAGTAGCGCGGGTACAACAGCTATTCGTTCTGAGAGCCAAGTGGCGCCAAAAGTAATTAGCGATGCATTTGTCAGAAACAGCGTCTCGATTCAGGTGCTAGACCTTGGCTGAGGATTACCAGGTTTTGTAACAACGGGAGGTTGTGTCAGAAAACACACGTACAATGTTTCCGTTTAAACTGCTTTCATTTTAGAGGAAAAAAAAAATATTGTATGTCTTTTTAAGCACTGTAATGATACAGCAACTCACAGTTGTAATGTTTTCGGTTTTCACTTAAGCCTGCTATAATAAGCGGGAATTATAACCCAGAATGGTATTTATATAATGTGTTCCAATATTGTGCCTTGTAATCAAACTGGGAGCAAACATTTGCCGTAAATTTTTCATTGTTACCAGTCTTCACAGTAAAGACTATTTTCTACTGAGTTCATCTTTAACTGGAACTTTACTCTCAAGGGACACGAAACAGGAGTTTGGAAAAGTCACCGAGCTGTAGGTGCCCATGAAAGAGCCCCCGGTGGAGGGAGGGAGGAGATCCCTGAGCGGCAAACGGCAACGCAGGGTTCTGCATCAGTCGCGGGTCCACACTGCACTAGAGCTCAGCACTGAAGAGTCACAACAGGGCGCCCGAGTCAAAGCAGTGGCCAGTTACGGAGGAGAACGATTTCTACCATGTTCCCTCTTCCCCCAAACTGAATGCGCCCAGAGAAGCATCAAGGGTCACTAGCTAGAGATTCTTTTGCAAATAATTTTTTCTTTTTTTTTTAAGATTTAGTTTATTTACTTGTCAGAGAGAGAGAGAGAGAGAGAGAACACAGGCAGACGGAGGCAGAGGGAGAAGCAGGCTCCCCGTCGAGCAAGGAGCCTGATGTGGGACTCGATCCCAGGACGCTGGGATCATGACCTGAGCCGAAGGCAGCCGCTTAACCAACTGAGCCACCCAAGCGTCCCTGCAAATAACTTTCAACATTAAAAAGATAACGGGGCTTTTCTGACACCACAATGCCATTGCTAGGAATTTAACATTATTGATATTTTTAAGAAAAACTTCTTAAATCTCACCTGAGTCTCTCTGACACCAGCCCATAGCCATTTTTCCCTCCTTTTAAAGCAAAGATTAATACACTCTGACTATATTCTCCTGGTGTTAAGCCACACGACAGTCCCAGGGATGTCCGCAGGGCCGGATAGCATCGGCAAACTCTCTATGAAACATCTCTATCTGATTGTAAAATAATGGAAGGCTAAACCTGCCCTTCGGTATCTCAAAGAGATTCACCATCCCCGTTGGACAGACTTCTATTTTCCACTCTCTGTTCTGAAATAGAATATTTCATAGAATAGAAAATAGAAATAGAAATAGAAAATAATAATAGAAATAGAAATAGAAAATAGAATAGAATAGAAGGCTGGGATTGGATGTATTCCTAGGCACCCAACTTCTACCCGGAGGGACACCAAAGAGCGGGAGGCTTTGCTGAATAAAACACCCCTCCCTACAGATGGGGAGTTTCCAGCATCCCCGCTGCTGTGGGACTGCGCCGTCTCTTGTCTGCTCCCAGGAGAGAAGCCCGGCCAGGGGACAAGACAGTTCCAGTGAGTAGGAGAAAGTCATCCTCAGGCATTGGCGGGGGTGGGGGACATCACAGAGACCTAGGAATTAATTCACGGTGCATTTAATACAGAATAAAGCTGATGTAAACCCTTTGAGTAGTCTTGCTTCTTGGCATCCTGAAATTTTAATTTATTAATATCTAAAAAAAAATGAAGTCTGGCTGAGTTCCAGGAAGAAAGGAGTCCCAGGTTCCATGACCAGTGGAAAATAGATGCTGAAAAGTGCACACGCACGCAGAACGTGCCATGGATTTAGTCACAGGAAAAGAGCCCCCAAATACCTGTGTGACCAGGAAATGAAGAGGGAGCAGATTAAACAGTAGCCGGACCAACCGTGCAACAAAATACCATCAACCCCCAGCACGAGGACAGGACTGTACCTGCACTAACTGGGGAGGCTCCCTTATGCGTTGTTCAAAATAATATAACATACACAGCTTATTTCTTTCCGTGTTAATGAGGAAATGTATCTTATTCATTTATACACAAAAACCTTTGAGCAGGACCACTTTGAGATCTTATCGGCAGCCACCTTTGGGGAAAGAGGTAGAGGCAGAGATGTGTGGCAAAGGAAACTTCACCTCTCAGGGCAAACTGTTTTGTGCTCTTGTAATTGTTTTGGTTTTGCTTCATTTTATAGATTATGTTGTGTATGGACTTCATTACTTTAGAGTAAAGAAATATATGTATGTGTTGGGATGCCTGGGGGTGCTCAGTCTGTGAAGCATCTGCCTTCGGCTCAGGTCATGATCTCGAGGTCCTGGGATCAGCCTCACATCAAGCTCCCTGCTCGGTGGGGAGCCTGCTCTCCCTCTCCTTCTGTCTGCCTCTCCCTGTCTTGTGTGCTCTCTCGCTCGCTCACTCTCTCTCTGTCAAATGAATAAATAATTTTTTTTTTAAAAAGAGAAATGTATCTGTTTTTAAATATAAGGGGAAACCTCCCCCTGAATTTCTAACCCCAGCTGAAGTCACTTGCTTACAAAGCCTATTCTGCACGCTTTCAGAGTTTTCTTGTCTACACCAGGTAGGAAGCACACCATTGGACCATCACTGACCGAGTAACAGGCTGTCTTACGCTGGTGATTGTCCAGGGAGTCTGTGTCTCTTCTCCAGCACCGCCAGCACCTGGGTGACCACACAGTCCACCTCTCTTTACCCCTCAAGGTATTTGCAGAATATGTAGTAGCATCAGTTGGACGAGTTTATCTACACGCAGTATGTTCACTGCCCGGCTCAAAGTGACTGGAGTATCTTTGAGATGACAAGGATCAGAGGCTCCGGGTCACATGGTGACTCTGTACGCTGGATCCCAAAGGTCCACTAAGTCAGCCCGGAAGGCCGGCTGACCAGGCAGGCTCACTGGGAACCAGGGATGTTTGCTCCAAATCGTTTGGTTGAATTTTGATTAGTTCATAGCCTTTTTCATCTCTTCAACAAGCGTTTCCTGGTGTCCACTGTGTGCCAGCCCATGTGCTGGGTGCTGGGCACATCAGGGATCTAGTCCCCAAGCCCTTTCTTGGTGGGTGACTTCAAGGAGTGGTCCTGCCAACGCCTGGGTGAGCTCAGGCCCTCCAGAAGCAGGTGTCAAATGTGTGGCCAACCCATAAGAGGTACGAAGAAGAAGACGCCTGCAAGGGACATGTGAGTTTGCAGGGAATGTCCTGGACCAGGAGGCAAAGTCTGACCTCTGTGAAGGGCGGGGATGAGGGGGCAGGAGAGAGCACAGTGGGGAGCATGGCTTACACTGGGGCACTGACAACGATCGGGCACGGCTGGCAGGGACTCCTGGAGCTGACGGGACTTGGCAAGGAGCAGCGGGCTGGCACTTTGTACCCATGAGGAGGAGTCCTGGGCTGGGAGCCGCCTGAGGGACCCATGGGCTTGGTGTGAGCACAATGACAGATTCAAAGGGGCAGTCCCCAGGCTCTCAGATAGCCCCCTGGCCCCACACATAGGCTGTCAGTTAATTGCCCTCCCCTGGCCGATTTTCAGGAAGAGCTGACTGGGGCCTTTTTATGATCACAACACAGACAAAGTCATCGCCCTCATCGTCTTTGTTAAGAGGAAAAACAAAACACTATAAAGTAATTTCATACGCGTACAGAATTCCAAAAATCACAAACATTAACAAAGACAAATGAAACAAGACAAAGGATGGACCGTGGAGGTCCTGCCATTTGAAGAGGGTGCAGCAGGGTCAGAAGGCATGGGCAGAAGGGTTGGGATGGTTTGGGGCTCGGAAGGGCGAGCCAGGGGGGCTTAGGCAGAGAGTGACAGAGTGCGGCCGAGGTGCGCGGGACAGGACGCGACGGGAAAGGGGAGGCATCAGGTGCCTGCCGTGATTCTGGCTGGAGCCGCTGGGCAAATGCTTGCAGGCACCACCTAGGAGAGGAGCCGTCCTGGGCTGACCCCGCTTGGGTAGGGGACGCAGACTCAGTTTGGGACATGTCACCGGCGAGAATCAGGTGAAGATAAGCCCCAACCTGGTAATTAACTCACCAGCATCGGGGACCTTGAGGAAGGGAGAAGCCTCCATCTGAAGCAGCCACTCATGCCTGTTTTGGACAGCTCTACTGGACACCTCTGTGGACCCGGGGGGCAGAGCCCTGTGTCCACCCAAACAGGGGCAGGGCCAGCAGATTTCCCAAGATCAGGGCTGGTACCTACCTCCCATAGCCTTCTGGGCTGTGCTACCATTCACAGCATCCCCGTCTCCTCTGGGGGCTGGAGGGGGTAGGGGCTCGCCCCCACTGCCTTTACCTTCTTCCCTTTCTCTTTAATTTTTGGTTTTGCTATCTTCCATCCAAAGCTCTCCCCAGCTGTAATTCTTTGGGAGGGGACAGTGGAGCCCGCTGTAATGATAGTTCTGCATCTTCATAAGAACCCCAAATTTCTCTGGTTATTTTATAATAACATTAGTCTTCTCCACATTCTGCATACCTGGCACAGACAGCATTTTGAGAAATGCAGGCCAGCTCTGGGGCATTCTGGATAATGGCTCACGTTACACATGAGGTGACTGAGGCCTGAAAAACTTTGCTGGGAGAAGAGCCAGCTCTGACTTCAGGCCCCTGTGGCGGCCAGCTTCCAGCCGCCATGGCCCCACAGGTCAAGGTCAAGCCACAGCCTTCCTTTCATGTCCTCAAATCAAAAAATTTTTCAATCATTTTTTGCTAATAAAAGTCTCCAAATAAATGGAAATTAGATCATCTGTAGCAGCACATTCTAGGCAGAGAACAGAGAATTTAAGCATCTCCCTCTGGCCGCCTGCCCCTGCCTCACCTGTATCTTTATTACGGGTACAAATGATGCTAATTTCATGGATGCGATTCAGCCCATGAAAACGTGTCTTCTGGAGCAAGAACAGTTTAACCGTTGACCTTAAACCCTGAATGCAATGCACAGGTTTCGTCTTGTTAGGCAGAAGCCTGTGTGAGAGGCCAGAGATTTTTCCACTAATGACAAAGCCGAGACCAATTGCCCGGGAAGAGAAACTAAGTATGCATGGAGGTGAACTGCGGTTCCCCGAGAAAGCAGATGAGGAATAAGATTCACTTGTTTCGGGAAGTGGGAGGCACGTGGGACAGGTGCGTTGGGAGAGACCCCGAATGCATAACGGCCCCGGGCTCTGGGAAGCCTTTTCTATTTCCAGCTGCGACGACTGTGAGCCTAATGGATGGAAAAGTCACACAATTTCCGGTTTTTTAAAATGGAATGGAGATAATGTGGGGGTGCGGGTAGAGATGGAGCAAGGTGGTGACCAGCATTAAGCATTTTGTTTAAGAGGCACAAAGGGGAGCCGTGCTGGAGGAGGGACGGATCCAGACAGACCTCCGTGGGAGATGAACTCTCTGACTGACAAGACTCTCAAACAGCTGCTTCTCCGTGATTGACAGTCAGGCTGGAGAAGAGAGGAGTAGGTAATTGCAGTTCTGTGCTCTCTTTGCATAAAAACCAACACCCTAAATCGTCCTGCCAGCATGGAAAGACGTGGCCTCCGTGGAGAGCTGCTACCTGGGACCCCACCTACAGTTTCCCGGGGGGCTTGATTATTTCCCCAGGCGTTGAAATGAGGGCAGACCCCACATCGCTGCAAAGTGCATAGACTCGTCCACTCCCTTGGTTATCAGTGGAATACCTATTACATTTGGGGGCAAAAGGCCAGAGACAATCCCAGACATGTCATTTATTTGTGTATGATCCATGGTCGGTAATTTTGATCTGAATTTAGTCCTTCTTCAGTTAAAATAGGATTAAAGTTCTGACCCTCCACAATACACACAGCCTGATTTCATTATTATTATTATTATTATTATTATTATTATTATTATTTTGGGGAATCAAATACATTTATGACCAGGGATGGGCTTGCATGCTTATCGTGAGGGCCCCACTCCAAATTCTATTCCAACCCTTAACACCTCCTGTGACAACCTGTGCGTTCATTGCGCTGGCTGGTGCGGCTGTGATTTTCTGGTGTAGGACGACAGCTGAAGTACAGTTGCCTCCTATGAAGATAGAGCCTTGCTGCTAAAAGCAGGGGATTAGCCAAGAAGAGGAAATGAATAAACCCCCAGTACTGTTTTAGTGCTGTTCAAATGCACTTTTGAAACCTTTCAAAATCTGAGCAAACTTCTAAAACCATAAGAAGGTGAATCATCCCTACCTCCCCTTCTGTTCATTCATGAATTGGCCACAAAATCACATGGGTAGCTCCCGGGTTGAATTCTTTTTTAAAGGAGATGACCATTGATCTCCATTACGAGTGCAGGGATGGAAAAGCAGGTGAGCGCTATGGTCCGAGGTGCAACCAAGACTGTGATAATTACAACGTGAACGCACCTAGAAAATGCCGCCGGGAGCTTTCCAGCCTGGAGACACATCTCCCTGCAGTCCACGAGTTTTCCTCGAAGACACCCCCTGGGACAATGCTTGAAGGGTTTGTGTGAAGAAAGTAAGCCCCTTGGTGCATCCTCTCTTCCATATTTTTATCTGTGAAAAGGTCATGAAGATAAACCATAAAATCAACTTGGAAGAAGAAAAGAATGAGGGGTTGTCTCAAGGTGCTGCAGACCCCTTGAAACATGACCAGTTAGGGGGACGGTTTGCGAGTAGAGACCCAGACTTGCCCCTTGATCCAGGGTCACGGTGTGCCTTCCGGAGCCCATGGGAGGTTTCCTGTCGTACCGTGATGGGGCATAGCCACCGGGATTTGCCCCAGGGACCGCTCTGTCACTCTGCAAACTTCTGTCCCGGCTTCACCAGCTCAGGGAAGAGTACTGAGTTCCACCCCGTGTCCACACAATGGAGGTTGTGAGCGAAGGCTGCAGTCTCCTCTTGAGGCAAAGCAGGGTTGGGTGGCTTGGATTCACTGTTCCGGCCAAAGCTTCTCATCTTGTTTGACTATCAGCCTCACATCTAAGCAGCACACATCCCGAAATGTTTATAGACACCACCTTTTGCTAGCAAAATACCCAGCACTTCTACCTTCAAGGTTAACAGATACAAATATTGTTCAGAACCTTCCTTTAAAAAGCACAGTGCTCTTGAGTACTAGCCTCATAGATACCCTAGTCTTGCATGCAGGTGCAATTTTCAGAAATATTGAAAGAGTGTGTATATGAAGATCCAAAAATGCAGCCAATACCCTGTAAGATGCTGATTTCTATTTGCATCATGCCTCATCATACTTCCGTAATAGCTAACTCCGTTTTTATAATAAAAGTATGATGTTTCACCTGTGCATTAAATGCACATTTGCAGATGTTAAAAAGCCACGTATCTGGCTCTATCCAGAGGATCAGGTCCTGGGGGAGTCGGAGGGCACCCCGGGAGTGGGGCCAGCTGCTTGGGTCTGCACCAGGTCATTCCAGGAAAGGGTGTAGAGGTTGGAAGACCAAACTGAAACTCTCCATCCACCCCTAACCCACATTTCTTATAATTTACAAAATTCCACTTAATTGTCTTAATTGATGCCTACCAGACGTTATTATCGCCTAATAAAAACTACATAGCCCCGGGAAGGGGGAGGAACCCCATGCTGCCCATGAGGACTCGAGGGGCCCGTGTTTCCATGAATCTCAGATGCTTCCTTTCACAGGCAATCCACAGGATCACTGCCCTTCCAGAAGAGGTTTTCCAGAGCCAAATAAGCATAAGAACTTTGCCATCCTGATCAGGGAAAATCATCTGGGAAAGTTTCTTTTTCTTTTTAAACAGCCAGCAGGTGCATGAGCTGGACCTCCCGTGGAATCAGCACAGCCCTTCCCCTCCACAGGGCTTGGTCCTGAGTCAGGAAGGAGAACACACCAGGACATGCTTCCCAGAAAGGATCTTTGTAGCTGTCTTTGGTACAATACAAAACTGCTAATGCGAAAATGGTAAATATCAATTCAGAAATCTTGGGTAAACAAATGCTAGATGGGAAGTTTTGGTTTAAAAGGCCTTGGCTATCGAGAGAAACAAAGACCATAGCTTTCGCGGCTGTTAACGAACTCTGGTGTATTATCTCATGGATTTCTCAATCCGGCAGCATTTTGTAAAAGGACTTCTTGTTTTCGAATCCCAGTACATCCCTCTAAATCTCCGGTGATACTGGGTTGTTTTTTTTCCGGAAGTCACCTCTCATGGCCATCTGCCGCGCCCCACCCGCAGAGTTGGGCCAGCCACGGACACCGGATGAGACTCAACCACAGAACGAAAATTGTCTTTTGCCATTTCTGTGCCTGGTTAGATCACAGCCAATTATACTACTTACCACTTGTAAAGGAAATCTATCAAACCCGCTGAAACATTTATAATGACATTTTAACTCCCTTCCATTGAAAATGCATCGGAAAGTATTCCGTAAGTGCCGTATTTAGCAGGAAGCTATTATTTGGGAGAGGAGCCAAATGTCAGAACCTGCTGTTTTAGAATGGCTTTCCAAATTCAAGGAAACAGTTTACAAAGGAGGCTCCTAATGGAGCCCGAGCCGGGCCTGGGAGACGCGAACGTCTTGTCCCGTGATGTCTCATCCGCAGGGCGTCGGGAGCTTGATAGAACGGGAGGCGGAGTGCACCTGTCCTCCCTGGGCCCCGGCGTCAAGCTGACCCACAGCATTCACGAGGACCAGAAATCATTTATCGTCAGTGCCGTCCAGAATATACCCTGACAGTTCAGGGGGAGTTTCACTGCCATTTATTTTCAAATCAATACTCAATTACGAAGAGGAAGATTCACTCCCTTGCCCATTTCAAGATGAAATTATGGACTGAAGCAATAACACTTCCTCAAGGCAAGCCACCGTCCATTACCTCATGATGTTACCGAAAACCAGCCAGATACTTTATTAAAGTTCACTCCCTCTCGCTCTCTCTTTTGGGCTTTTAATTAATCATGGTGAAAAAGGCCTTTCACACTGTGACTGATGACCAGAGAAAACAATTTTCTCCTAACTGCCTTTTAATTTCAACTCTGGGAGAGCCCATTGAGCGGATCTCACACCAACCCATCAATGCTCGTTTTTAATGTGTTTTCTTCTTTGTTATTGAGAAGAACGGAGCTCGTCGCGGCTCTCCATAACTCACCCGATTGATTCGGTACATGCCGCACGTTTGCTACAGGATAAAGAGTACTGTCAATGAAGATACCAGCTGCTGTATAAATTACTCCATTAACAAGAAATAAAGCTATTTATGGGTTTAGAGTAAAATGCTGCCGTAACTAAAAAGAGCTTAGGGTAGTGGGATTACATTCACTTTCCTTGTGTAGGGGCTATGCCCTGTCCCAGCCCCTGTAGTTGTGCGGATAATAATTAGGGTCACAAAATCATGAAGACGGAGTGATGACCATAAAAGCTGATCTTAACTGGGGCAAATCCCAAGGGCCAGATGGCAAATGTGTAAGTCAACTTCTTAGCCTCTGGATCTTAAATAGTTTTTACTTAGTTTTAGGTCCGTACCTGAATACATTCCCAGCAAAGTCTTCCAGATGTATTTCTTTAGTAGAAACCTTTGAACACAAACATTGGCATGCCCTTCAAAGAAATAAAACACAAAAAAAATGAACCCCCCCTGCTGTTTCAAAGAACAGCATTTCTCCAGTAGTCAAAATTCAGTACAATAAATGACACAAAATTTTTCCATTAAGATGTATGTATTTGAAGAAAAAAAGATTTGTTTATTTGACAGCATTTGGTTGAAATTTCAAACACAGCAAAATCTGTATTTAGAAAGTCACTCGAGAAAACCTTTTTGTGTTGGATAGACACAGTCGCTGCCTGTTTTAATCACAACCATTTTCCGAGATGCACAGAGAACATTTTCCTCCTCAGTGAAATCGTTATTTGGATCACATAGGAATTGTTCAAAATCACTGATTTCTTTAGAGTAAAATCATTTGCTATTTTCTTCCTTGGAATTCATACCCTCCCTGCTTTCAAAAAATATCCAGTCCTTACGGTTCAAGATCATATACAAAGAAATAATTAAAATATAAGAAAAATCAGAAATCATAAGGAAAACAAAAAGTAGTTTACCTGGCATGTATCATAAATTTTTTCTGCAGAGTATTAAATGGACATCAGTTTCCTAGCAATCAAGATAAAAAGGGAACTATAATTTGTTACATAGTATTTATTAAAAATACAAGTTTTTCCAAAGTAATTTTCATTTTGGTAATTTGTTATATTAGTTTTTCTTTCCTCAATGCAGAGCGAGATGCTCAACACAGAGCAGAAGCTCCATAAATCTTGGTAGACTATTGGATGAATGATGGCTTAGTAAGCACCTGGATGCAACTGACATCAGTAGGTATAAAGGAGGAAAGACAGAACAGGGCAACCAGTGGTGATTCTGAAGGAAGACACCAGCCAGGAGCTGGATCTCGTATTCACAGTTTGCTTTGTGGGGGGGGGGGGGGTGTCTAAAGTAGTCTAGGAACGTGTCTCTCCCCAACCTCTTCCTGTGGGAGGATCTCAGAGGGTCTAGAGGAAGGAAGGGTCCCGTGACCCTCCAGCATTCTCAAACACCAGTTTTATCAACGGCACGGCAGGTCCGACGAGCTTGGTGCCCACCAAGGGCAAACGGCCGCGTGATTCCCTCCGACACTCGCCGACTACAGATTATGAGGCATGTCCGTTTCTGAGCTCAGTTCTGCTTACCGCTAGATAATCCACGTTTCCCAGATCACACTTGCTTAGCAAGGGTATAAACGAAGTCATACAAACCACAGTATGCCTCTGGTTTGCATTCCTAGCCTCCACTCTGGATGCACAGCCCCAGTCAGTTCTTCCTCCTTAGCTTTGGGATTATGAACGGAGTCTCTCACACACACATTCCAGAAAGTCTCCAGAGCCTCCCCGTGCACGTGGACTTGGACAGCCAGGTTCCCACTGCTCTCATCCTTGTGAAGGCAGGCAATGTGACATTGCCGTCAGCTCCCAGCCTAGGAAGCTCTTAGCAGCCGGGAAGGCCACCGGCTGACAAGATGTCATGACACCGTAAAGAAAGTCAGGCCAGAGCTGCTCAACCTCAACACCTACCTCACCCCTGCAGGGACACCATCCCAAGGGCATGCTGAGCTTTGATCCCGACGTCACACCAATTATTTCTTCAGCTTTTGGGATTCACTGTTTTCCAGCCCCTTTCTGTGCATCGTGGGGTCAGTGCGCCGGAACATTTCGGTGCCAGTAATATGCTCTAACCATAGACCCAAATCCTGATTATGGAGGCATTGTTAATGAGCCATGCGTACCCACTGACTTGCTTTGGGTAGAATGCAGAAGGCCACGGCAAGCCCCTAGCCTCTGGACATAGCTGAACCTCAAGGTGAGTGCCGCTCGGACTTGAGCCGAGACGCTTGGATCTAGAATATTGATGTGGCCACGACGGTGAATAAGACGGCTCAGAATGGCGGCTACAGCGTCTGCACTGAAGGGGTCGAGTGGGAGAATCACAGCATGGTAGCAGCATCTTTTTGTGATACTTAAAAAATCACAGAAGGAAGAGTGAAGGATCTTAAGAAGATCACATAAATAGTCAAGGTTGGGTCAGGTCAGAGCTCTCCATTCCTGATCTCTCCAGCCTAGGAGGAGGCTCCTTACATTTTAAGTTATGTTTTTAGGCGAATATACGAATATTATCACTTATTCTTCAGAATGTCCAGGCTCTAGAAAATGTGCAGACCCACAAAGTAAGAAATGTTCAGATCAAGTAATTTATATTTTAAACAAACAAACAAAACGAGTGTCATCATATGTAACAGAACAGCTGTCCTTTCAGGTCCTCACTGAGTAAAGCCTGGGTCATAGCGGATCGAACGTTACGCCCTCTGTTACCTAGGAGAGATGGAAAATACAAAGGGAAACTTCAACTTGGGCACATATCAGGTGGTGGAGGTAATCCTGGCCATGCATTTGTAAGAACTGATCTTGCTAACAAACCACATATTATTATATAAACTGCTTACCCTTTCTCTCCAGAAATTCACTCGGACTTCCTGCATAGCGTTTTCCTAACTGGGGGCCTTTGTTTACAAAAAACACCTCCTCATAAGGCCAAACTGAGGGAAAGAGAAGTCAAAGTAAAGACTTATTCCCCAAATCCAAGGATGGGTAACATCACCAGACTTCCAGAGGGAGGAACCTGCTGTTGTATTTTGAACAGATTTCTCTCATTAGGTCCGCTGTCATCATAAAAGTTTTAATTTTTTGACAGATACAGACACCTCTGATCAGAGAGGTATTGCTATTAAATCCATAATCACCTGCTGAACCTGTGTGGTGAGATGTTCTACATCGACATTGGGAATAAGATGGTGGACCCCGCCATGCTCAAGTCTTGGGCACAGTGAGGAACAGCATGAACCTGAAATCAGTCTGTCTCCTTCCTGCTCCAAACCCTGCCACATCTCCCCCAGCTGATTCACACATGCTCCCTGGGCCGTCAGAACCCCCTCCCCGCCGTTGTCAGCCCCCTGCAGGGCTGCGTGTCCAGGGGCCCTTCTGGGACCGGCTCCAGGCCAACTCTCCCTCGAACTTCTCCAGCCTTGGGGCTTCCATGTTGTTCTCTCCACAAGAGATAGTCACCCCCAGAGGTCTGCCTGGCTCACCTCCTCACCTCTTGCAAGTCTTCTCTAGGGCTACCTCCTACTGAGGTCTTCCCAGAGGGCTCTGTTCCAGTGACCCACCCCTGCACCCTCCATGTTCTCCCCTGCATTGTCTCCAACAGACATATTTCCTTCTCAAACATTGTTTCAGTTCCTCTTTTGATAACCATCTCTCCCTCTATTACGGAAGTGAGTTTCGGGGGACCAGGAGTAGGGACTGTTCTTTCCCTACCATCCTGAATAAGGCCTGGCACAAAACAGACAAACATAGCTCAGAGGGTCTGTTCACTTCAGGTCTTCCTTTGACCAACACCTGTATATTTCTTTTTTTTTTTTAAGTGTACACTAAGGCAGGCCACTAGCACCTTTCCTCACAAGGCCTCCTCAGATATCCAGGTTGGTGATGCTGGAGTGGAGAACAGAACGGAGGGACTGTCTTGTATATACGTTTGGACGGTCAATGCCAGGTCAACGCTCCAGCCTCCAATCTCCTATCCTACTAGTCTGTCAGCAAACGTGTGGGAAACCAGAGAGGGAATAGGCAATTTCAGTAACCAATCAGGCAAGGGTGAAGTGCTAGTATTGAGTTGCGGAACTTGTTTTTGAGATGTAACCGCATTGTGTACACTGTTGTTGTGTTGTGCGACCATGGCACAGACTGTTTGGCAACTTTCCCATGTATGAACACATGGAGTGTATCCGTCAGGGCTTGCTGCAGAAACAGACCCAATAGTGATACGAACAACCTCCTTTCTATACATGTAGTCTCTCTCTCTCTCTCTCTCTCTCTCTCTCCCTTCCTCCCTCCCTCTCTCTATCTCTTTTTCACTGTCACATCTGAAATAAGATGCATCTTATAAATGCTGTGATCTGTAATCACACATGGTCACCACTAAGTTCACACTCATCAGAACATGAGACTATGGACTCTGAAAAACAACCTGAGGGTTTTGAAGGGGCAGGGGGTGGGAGGTTGGGGGAGCCGGGTGGTGGGTATTATGGAGGGCACGCATTGCATGAAGCACTGGGGGTGGTGTAAAACTATGAATTCTGTTACGCTGAAAATAAATGAAATAAAAAAAAAAGAACATGAGACGGGATGCCAGTGGTTTAGAAGAAGATTCTGGGATGACGACAGAGCCCAGAGAGGATGCTGCCCCATCCATGTTGTTAAAGACACAAAGAAAAATGCGTGAACTTAATTAGCACCTAAACAAAAAAATGTATTTCGAAAGCTGGTATATAAGAGGAGTTTTAAGAATACCAATTTAGATAATTTATACTCTGTTTTATGCGTGAAAAAAGAGAGATGTATGACAAGAGTATTTTTTTGAATAAATATTAAAGGGTTTTTCTGGAAAATTTAATATAAATTCTAGGTGATAGTTTAATGAGCAATACTTTCTCTTTCGAAATGTGACATAAAACGGCTGTGGATCTTCTGATCAATAACACGTTAGATTCGAAATCAGTATTTGAAGACCATTGTCCAATTCACATTTCTGAGGAAGACATTATCTGGCAGTAAATAAAGAATCCACCTGAACCTATGCTACAGCAGAAAGTCAGAGAACCTAAATTAAAACTTATCTCAAATGATTATTTCTAAGATTTTATTCATGCTTGGAAAAATAGGTCAACGCATTCATGTCCAAGTTTCCTTTGATATGAAAAAATGAGAGACTTTCTCCAAGACATAACTACAGCATGCATTCATAAAATGTTTCAGACGATTTGAAAAAAAAAAACTCTTAAAATATTTGTCAGAATAATAGAAGAAGATACTAGGTTGTGAAACAGGTATTGTATAATTTTCCACCTTATTATTTTGGTTGTATTATGTCTCAGGATCTTAAAAAATAAAATCAAGTGCAAAATGATACAACACTCCAACTCACCAAATCTAAACTCTGTGGGTTGGCATCAAAGGAAATGTCTCTGTTCAGTCAGACCACAGGAGGGAGAAATGACCTTGATCTCCAGCGCGTGATGTGGGAGCCGTTGACTAATGCCACGTAACTGACAAGACATTCTCCAGAAAGTATGTAGTTTGTGGCAGAAAAGAATATTCCCTTAAACATTTATTACTAAATGCAATGCTGATAAATTAATTTTCCCTCATTCACTGGGAGATGGCATGGCAATCAAGCACTTTTGTTTTCTGATAACTAATTGTGTGTGGAACTAATGGAGCATACCCAAGTGAATAATAAAACACCCCCCTTACGACTTCATTACTCTTGGTACTTAAAGTCAAACTCTCTCGACATAGAAAGTTCTGGGAAGAGTGTTTTCATTTTAAAGTTTCTGAATGCTGCTTTACTCGTTTGGTGACTGGAAGTGAAATAAATATTAATTCCCAGCGAAAGGAGTCTGACTGTTAAAACCCAGACACATTGCATAATATAGAGTCAGATTGACCAGGAGAAAGAAAACGGCACAATTACACCCTCGGCATGGGTCGCTCCAGAACCCAGTCTTTGCAGCCAAGAGTCCATTTCCTATCAAGGCAGAATGGGATTACCGACCAAAGCCAATGGGATGATGAGAAAATGCTCTGGGAGTACTTCACTTGAGGGCAAAAATCTAACTTTTTACAGCTGTCGTCTTGGTTCTCTCCCTCACGACACTTCGTCATGCCATCACGTTCAGGGGGTGAAGAGGCGGAGAGGTGGCCTCGGTCTCTGCTGGCTCAGAGCTGCCCCTTCGCCGGGTGCTAGCTTTATCTGAGGCTTCGCTCCTGCTGTCCGCTTGGATCAAGTCCGCAGGATCTCTGTGCAAATTATAGAAAATTCCAGAAGCATCCAAACAGTCAGTTAGAGAGAGCAAAGCATCTATTTAGTGCTTGGAGAGGACAGGATGAACTCAGGACTGTGCTCACCCAGACTCCCCGCCCCGGGGCACAGCTCCCGTGCTGGGGGGATGGTGATCTCATGCCCTGCTGGGCTCCTGCTGCTTCCCAAATCCTGGCGCCCTAAAGCCAACAGACTTCTCTTCTTTTTGGCATTGAACCCAGATGTTAACACATGTGGGCATGAAACCAAAGATAGGATCAGAACATGAACGTTCAAGATAAATAATTTTTTTCTGTCATTCATCATTCTATACAACTGGACTGTGCCCAATTTTAAAGAAATATTCAGGGGTGCCTGGGTGGCTCAGTGGGTTAAGCCTCTGCCTTGGGCTCAGGTCATGATCTCAGGGTCCTGGGATTGAGCCCCGCATCAGGGTCTCTGGTCAGCAGGGAGCCTGCTTCCCCCCCTCTCTCTCTGCCTGCCTCTCTGCCTACTTGTGATCTCTGCCTGTCAAATAAATAAATAAAGTTAAAAAAAGAAATAAATAAAATTTTAAAAAGAAATATTCAGAAATGACTAAAACCACTTATTTCAAAAACAAAGATAGTTTCATTAATGGCTTGTAATTCCTTTTCATCACTTAACTTACACATACTAAAAACAACAAGGAAGAGGGTGAAAAACTATCCAGGAAAAATGCCCTTCTCAGAACACTGGTATCCTTTCCTTATTGTCTGGAGGGAAATGAGGTGAGACCAAGAGATCAGGAGTTTCTCTGTCTCTCTGTCTCTCTCTCTCTGTCTTCACAGTTAACAACGAACTGCAGACAACACCCCACATTCCTTTGGACTCTTTAATTCTGTTCATTTGTGTATCTCTGAGATGATGTGCAGAGATTTCCATTTGCATAAACATGAAAAGGGGATACTATTTTTCCCAGATTTACAGGTGAGCAAACTGAGGCGGAGAATCCTAAGTGGCCTGCACTGGGTCACATCACTGTGGGGTGGCGGTGTGGCAGGTACGCCCAAGGTGTGCCTCAAGCAAGGTGTGTGAGCTCTCTCAGTGGCTCCCTGCTCATAGCCAGCCTTCAGCACTGTCACCCCGGAATTTGGGGTGGCCGTCCTTGGTCTGGAGTGGGACTGTTCAATGCCACTTGACTGTGGAGGTCTGAGAGAAGTGTCTCAGAAGATTGCCTCGGGAAAGATGAAGATCCAGAGAGGAAGGGGGCAGTTCTGAACCTTAAGGCAATGAAATATTTAGGGATTGACCTTGGAAAGATCTTGGAAATTAGCTCTTGGAATTGAAATATCTATTTATGTTTCATTTAAGAAGGAAATATAAGTCTTACTAGTTTTCAGACAGTTTAATGAAAACAAAGAAAGAGCGTCCTACAGAAGCTGAAGTAAGTCTTTGTGTGTTTTCTTTCAGAAAAAGCCTGGAGGTGTCTACACCACTTGCTCATTCTCACCAGCATTCAGAGGAGCCTCAGCCCACCTTGGAGGACAACTCAAAACCCAGCAACAGGATGCTGGTGGACATTCTTGTGGGTGGCATCCTGGACAAATGCAACAGTCTTCATGTTTCTAATAGTAAATTGCTGTTTGTTAAGCTGTCTCTAAAAATGGAAGCACGGAAGGAAAACAAAAACCTCCGAAGTTTGTAAAATTGGTTTAAAAATCTGAAGCAATAAATGAAAACTTGTATGATTAGAGTCAGCATTATCAGTTTGGATTCAATAGACATCTATGTCTGTCTGTCTGTATGCACGCATCCATCCACTGTCCATCAATCAGTCCATCTGGCTGTCTATCATCTATCCATCTACCATCTATCTACATCTGTCTGTTCACCCTACCATCCATCCATCCATCCATCCATCCATCCATCTGTCCATCTTTCAAATACTCCATTAAATGATATTAGGCTTCAAGACTATCACTTGCATTCTCTCCTTGACCACAAGGATTAGCCGATCTCTCCAAACCATTGAGATGTATAGGCTTCAATGGGACTGCCCCTCACTACATTTTTCCAGGGACTCTGGACTCTATTTCTTAGGCCCCGTGATGGAATCCAGGCTTTTCTGAAAGGACTGCTATCCTCAAGGCTACACCTAAGACATGGGGCACCAGGCTTCCCTGTTTGCTGACCTTGAAACCATCAGCATTTTTATCACCACACATGCTTCACTCCAAGGTGTTAAGAGAACCCCTTCTCAGATCCTTCTCAGGCAACATCTGAGTTCATGCCACATCTTTCGTGTCTCCCTTCTACTTGGTGACTGAACTCACAGCACTTTGGAAATTCTCTCTACTTCTCGGTGGGGAGAAGCGGTTCTCCCCTCAGTACAGTAGGGTTTATAGTCCATGCTCTGGACACCAAGTAACAGGTAGTCTTAGCTAAGCTATTTTTAATTTGAAGATAAAAAATTCCTTCTCAACAGAGCCTGGCTCTTAGAAGTCAAAAGTGCTGTGATGTTCAAAAGATGGTTCAGCATTAGTTTTTAAAATGTCTAATTAGGAGCTCAAAATTCCAGAGGTTAACACTTGTTGGGTTTCTTTGTGTTCTCTTTCCTGAGGCAATGAGGCTCAGCTTCAAGATGCAGTTATTAATAGAGGAAAAGATGCAGGATTTAAAATGTATGTAGAAGTAAACATACTTTATGTGTTTTCCCAAAATAATGTCCCACAGAAATGCTTGAGGCAGAAAATGCCCCACCCGTTTCTGCAGCCACTGCCTCGTTCACACATGGTGCGGGGAGGAAACGGTCCTTCACTGGAAGGACAGGTGATTCTGCTGCTTTCCGTCCCTCCACCAGAACTTTGTGCCCAGGGAGGGGGTCCTTCTTTTCCCCATGCCATCTTTCTCTATTGAGTCCCACTATCAGTGTGTACTCACTTTAAAATACCCCCTTCTAAACACACAGGTCCCTGTTCGCTCTCCCTGGATGCCAGAGTCATCACACAACTAGGTCCCCAGTATTTCTTGCAGTTTCTTATTGCTCACACTGAACATGCCTGCACTGAAGCTTCCGATCTCCTCCCCCCGCCCCAGATCATGGGTGCTTCCTGGGGGTGATGGGCTCAGAGCCTTTACTTTGCCCATTGACTTCCTCCCACTAGCCTTCCCCACACTTAGTCTATTGGGTCATGTACGGCCACTTTTGGGCCCTTCCTGTTCCAACGCTGTGTGCCAAACCATCACCATCCTTTCCTCAGTCCTATGTTTTCTTTCACTGGTCTAGTAGCTGGAACCCCCATGGCTGCCTCCCCAATCTGCTCCCAGCACAGAGCTCAGAACCGTCTGCAGACCTGAAGACTTGATATATCTACCCAAAAATCCCAGGGGTGCCCATCCCTCTCTGAGTAAAAGCCAGCTTCTCTATGGTGACCTACAAGATCCCACACTCTCCAGGCCCCTTTCTCCTCTGAACTCATCTGTGACGTCTCTTGTCCCAATCGTCCCACTGAGCCAACCGTCCTCCTGCCACTTTTCAACTGCACCATCCAAACACCACATCAGGATCTCCGGGCCTTCTGTCCGGAGGGAGTGACAACTTTCCTCCCATTACCAGACAGTTAATCCTTCAACTACCTACAATTTGAGCTCAAATGTTGCCTTCTCCACACACCCCTCAGCCCTGCCATGTGCTTTACCCTCTCTGCCTCATTCTTCACTGTTACCACTCATCCCTGTCTGCCCCACTGTCTTTTTACTTGTTTATATGTTTTATTGTCTCAGCCTCCAAACAAAATGGAAGCTTAATGTGTGCAGAGAAAATGTATTTGAATTTTCTCAACTTTAATTTTAATATTTTAGAACAGGGCCCCATAGTCACTGAACACTTCTGTGTTACTGGTAGCTATATAGTAGAGATATAAAGGCTTACTTGGATCAGCAAATGTTCTTCACTGTGGACCCATAAAGTCAAAGATAGAGCTAATTTTTCTGTACTATGGACATCATCGTCAATTGATTGTAAATGGAAAACACATGTTTTTGACTTGTACGTTTTGATACATATGACCTTTATTTCATGCCATTCTGTTTGTTAATACTCAGCTTCTTCTCAAATCCAGTTTCTACAAACTCTTGAGACTCCATGTTTCAGTGTATCTTCAATTTTGTGCAGATAGTTTTTATATTAAGAAACAAAAAAAATCATCTCTTTAAAAACCTCATTTTAAGGTCACATAAGCTGCCCAGGACAACAATGTTCAGGTTTCAAACAGTCGGAAGGGATTTATCCTGATGGCTGACAATGCAGTTTCCAGAGAACCCTTCAAGGAGCAAGACAGCAGCTGTGCAATCTTGGAGTCTCTCCCCTCTCCTCTATGACACCTTGATAAGGCAATTATAGCATAATTACCTTAACAAGTGGCATTACAGGAAATTATTGTCATTCTCCTGTTAAAATAACACATAATCATCGGCAAGTGAATTCTAGAATCCCCAATCAGCATCTCATTACCTGCAGTTGGCTCTGAAATAAGCACAATTGGTGGGCAGTAACTGACAAGATACTTGAAGGGGGAAACGCTAAAGAGGACAGTCTGGAAAATCAACAGGAAGACCACCAAGTCAACCCCCAGTGATCAAATTTGCAGTTACGCAGCAACGTTTACTGGT